>WOXC01006127.1:0-80145 GCA_011680675.1 Gymnobelideus leadbeateri
AGGCTTCTCTGGCTTCTCTCCCCTGCCCTGCCCAGAGAACAACAAAGTGGGGGAAAGCTCAGCAAACATAACCCAGATGCTGCCCAAGTTTCACGGAGGCAGGGCCCTCCCTATACCCCTCCCCCTCCCAACTCCAGGTGTATTAGGGAGGACAGAAGGAGGGGCTGGGGGTAGGGTCCCGGCCATTCTGGTTCCCAGGCTCCTGTAGTATCACTACAGTGACACAAACACCCTGGACTTGGCTGGATTTCCACTGACCTTGATAAACTCCAGCTTCAAATACTCGGGCATTTGGAAGGTTTTGCACACACGGAAAACGTTGCCTATGACATCTTCTGGGGAATAGCCAAGGCGCCAGAGGTGGGCGAGGATCTGGGCAGAGAAGAGACATGAGGGGCTGCTGGGGGCTTCTGGGAGGTGCCCGCACCCCTCTGGGCAGGAGGAGCCGAGCTGGACCCCAGCAGCTGAGTGAGCCTGGTGACACGGGGCAAGTTACCAGGCAATCCATCTCCTCCAGACATTCCCAACCCCTTCCAGCCAAGGCCTGACCAGCCTTCATGCAGCAATGGCTTGGGCAGGCCAGCCCTCAGCCAGTCAGGCCCTCTGGGACGTCCCTCATCATCCCTAGCCAGCCCCAGCCCCCGGGATGTTTCTGGGGAGAGGGCAGCCACTGGGGAGAGGTGGGGGGTCAAACCTTGTAGGCCTCATCAATGTTGGCGCTCACACAATGCTGCAGCATCTCCTTCACCAGGAGGGGGTGGGGCTCATCACAAACCTGTACCAGAGAGAAGCAGAGCAGGCTGGGGGGCTTCAGCCACACCCCAGGCCGGGCCGGGCCCTGGGCAGCTCCCTGGGGGACCCCTTTCCACTTGGCTGTTCATCTAATCATGAGGCAGATGCTGTCACCTGTAGACAGCCCATGGAATCACCAACCCTCAGGGGTTGTCTAGAGTCGTCCCCCCATTTTACAGATGAGGAAACTGAGGTCCAGAGAGGTTAACTGACTTTTCCAAGGTCACACAGACATGGCGCATGGGTGGGAGCCAGCGTTTCTAAGAGTTGTCTTACTGGGTACTGAGGGATGCCCATCCTGCAGACAGAGATCATCAAACATGACAGGCAGAAATGAGTGGCGACAAGGCCCGCACTCACAGCACTTCAGAGTCTGTGCATTGTCTCATCTGATCCTGCAACAACCCTGTGATGCAGGTGTTATTACTGCCTTTATACAGGTAAGGAAACTAAATCAAACAGAGGCTAAGTGACTTGCCCAGGGTCTCTGCCTCCAGACCAAGTAGGTGCTTCCCACTGCCAAACCTTAAGCACAGGAACCCCTGGATTAAGACAAAGCATGCCAAGAGAGACGCCAAGGGAGACTGCGGGCCTGAAGCGCTAACAAGACGGGCACTTGTCCTGGCTCAGGCAGAACTCAAAAGGGCAGCTGAGCCTAGCCGGAAGAAGGGCAGCTGCGGGGAACGATGGTGCTCCTGGGGACAGGAAGGGGCAGAGTGTGATCCCGGGCCTGGGAAGAACAGTGGCCAGTGAGCAGGGCTGACCCCCAGGAAAGCACATAGGGCAAGCAGCCCCTGGACAAAGGAGGGTCCCGGCCTGGCAGAACCAAGCTGACCGCTGTGGACATGGATCTGCACTGGCCAGTTACCTTTCCAAGACCAGTGAGAACAGAGCGACTCACTGGCCCAGAGGAATCCCATTATAGCCCTGGGCTACAAGCCGGCCCCTCACCAGCCTCTATAGGGGAATAAGCTGCCTCATCACCCTGGGACCCCTGCTCAGCCTACCCTCTATGTGCAGAATGAGGAGAGCCCTGGCTGTGCGGCCAGAGAACTGGGCTTCTTACTGCCCATATGACCTCTGACCAACCGCTCCACCTTCCTGGGCCTCAGTTTCCTCACCTGTCAAATGAAGGGGTCAGACTCAACAGGGCCTCAGCTCCCTTCCAGCTCTAGGTGCCTAAGGCTGAGGGCTGGCCCAGCTTCACTTCACCTGTGCCCTTGGAGAACAGCCCACCCTCAGGTCTAATTAGAAGCAGCCCTGGCTTTGCCTCCCTTGCTCCTACCCCTCAGGCGGCAAAACCCCAAAGTAGCCCCCACCCCAGCAGACTGTCAGGACAGCATAAAACCCCCCAGATGATGCTCATGCAGGACTCCTTGGCCTGATGGGGTGGCCATCTGTCTGTCCCTCAGGCCTTCTGAAGGACAGCAGGGTCTATTCCTGTCCCCATAAGAGGAACAATAGGACTCAGATCAGACCCAGATCCAGCCCACAGGTTATGAATGGTTTTTTAAGATTCATTTTGAAATACAACACAAGTCTATTTAAAATGCAAAACTCATTCTTAGCTGGGGCCGCTCTGGCCCCTGGTCTGGGTTAACATCCTCATGCTGGCTTGTCCTCAGGCTGACTTTCGCAGCTCCCCAAGTCTTCAAGAGTCAAAGGTGGGAGAAGACTGAGTAGAGATGGGGTAAATTCTCTGTACCTTCCTCATTCTGGAAGGGAAGCTCCCACAGGACATTTTCTGTGAAGGGCCCCCCAAAACAGGAGCAGACGGGAGTGGGGACAGCTCCCACCAGACCAGGCTGTCTTACCTTGAATACGTTCTCACTGTTAATGAAGCCAAAGCCAGAATAGGTGGACTGTAAGTTGTTCAGTGCCTGTGGGGGAAGGGAGGGGACCCCGCTGAGAAGGTCCCCTGAGAGCAGGGCTCTCCCCGAGGACCCTGCTGCCAAACCCAACTCTGGCACCCTCCCCTGGCCCAGCGCCCACAGCCAGGGAAGCCCTCCCTCTTACCTGCCGCATGTCTCCCTGGGCTGTGAAGATGATGGCCTCCAGCCCATCATCCGTGTACTCCACTTTCTCCTTCTCAATGACAGCCATCAACCTCGACAGCACCTGGGCATCGGTTAGCTTTGTGTACCGAAGGACGGCACATCGGGACTGAATCGGCTCTAAGAGCGACAGGAGAAGGATAGGGTGTTGGGGAGTGGGGGGTTGTGGCTCTGACCCTTCCTCCTGTCCCCCCTGGGCCCAGTCCAGTAGCCCTCAGGCAATGTCTGGGGAGTGAATGAAAGAACCAACAAAGGCACTTTAAAGGCAGGAAAGGCCCACCCCAGGACAAGTGTGGTTTCCCTTGGAAAAGGGAAAGAGAAAGCTCTGGTCAAACCCAAACGTCTTAAAAGTGAGGAGCCCTCGTCTGACTTGGGCTGCACGTGCCCGTAACCCCAGCCCGGATTCCTATGAGACTCAGCGATCCCTGCCCGTGCCCCCAAGTCCACCCTGTACATCAGAGGCCCCTCCTGAACATCCTGCCCTACAGGGCAGCGACTTTATCACTGGAGGCCTCATCCTGAGCTCCATCCCAGCTCCACCGTGGGCTCTCTCATTCAAAGGTGGCTGGGGCTGGAAGGAACCTCTCAGAGGCCCCTGGATCTGAGACAGGATCTGACCCCAGGCTTTCCTGGCACTAGCTCAGTACTTCTGCCCACCCAACACCTGCCACACTCGGGTCCTCTGAAGGAGGATGAAGGCTTAAGTCTCTGGTGCCTCTCTGCAGAGCCTCCCATCCACCACTGGGATCCTCTCCCACACTCTCCCATCTCACCCCTGCTGCTGAGTGTCCCTACGTCCTCACAGACAGTTCAAAAGGCACCTATGGGGGAGGCCTTTCCCAGGGCTCAAGTCCCAAGTGCCGTCCCCTCTGAGATATCCTTCCATCTCTCTGTGTGTGTGCATGCATGTGTATTTTATACTGTATTTTTTTTTCAGTCAATGAAAACCCACCTTCTCTCCCTTCCACCAATAAGGAAGAAAAACAAAACCCAGCTACCTAAAAGCAGCTGTAGTCAACAGGAATTCCTGCATGTCTATACCCAGAACATTGGATGGGAAGGGGAGGGGGCAGGAAGGAAAGAGAAAAAGCAGCATTTATTAGGTGCCTACTGTGTGCCAGGCATTTATAAGTATTATTTCACTAGATCCTCCCAAGCCTAGTAAGTAGTAAGCCTTTACTATTCCCATTTGACAGATGAGGAAACTGAGATAAATGGGGTGAAGTGACTTACCCAGGGTCACAAAGCTAGTGAGTATCTGAGGCCACATTTGAACTCAGGCCTTCCTGGCTCCAGGCTGGATGCTCTGTGCACTATGGCACCACCCAGTTGCCTTCTCTCAGTCCATCATCTCTGTCAGGAGGTGGGCAGCAGGGCTGGTCAGGGCCTTGACAGATCCCAAATCTTTCAAAGTTGTTGTATTTATAATACTGTTGTTATTGTCTAAACTATCCTTCTGGTTCTGCTCCCTTTACTTCCCACTGGCTCATCTAAGTCTTCCCAGTTTTTTTTGAAACCACACCTTTCATCCTTTCTTAAAGCACAATAATCTTCTATCACAATCATATACCACAACTTGTTCAGCCATTTCCCAATCAAGGGGCATCCTCTCAATTTTCAATTCTTTGCTCCCACAAAAAGAGTTGCTATAGATATTTTTGTACAAGCAGGTCTTTTCCATCCTCCTTTTTATTACTTTGGGGCACAATTCTAGTAGTGGCATTGCTGGGTCAAAGTGCATGCCCAGTTTTCTAGTCCTTTGGGCACAGTTCCAAATTGTGCTGCAGAATGGTCGGACCAGCTCACAACTCCACAAACACCCTCCCACATTTGTCATTTTCCTTTTCTGTCATATCAGACAATGTGATAGGTTGGAGAGGGTATCTCAGTTGTTTCAATACACATTTTTCTAAGTAGTGATTCAGAGCATTTTTTCATACAACTAGCAATAGCTTAGATTTCTTCCTTTGAAAAATGCCTGCTCATAGCTTTTAACCCGTTATCAATTGGGGAATGGCATTTTCCCTTTAATTACCTGATTCTCTTCTCATTTTAGCTGAACTGGTTTTGTTTGCATAAAAACTTTTAAAAATTTTCCATATGCAATCTTATTTTTAACTATACATAAACAAATTTTATGCATACCAAATTATCCATGTTCTTTGCTGTGAATCTGTCTCCTGTTTGGTCATGAACTCTTCCTCTATCCCTAGATCTGACAGGTAATCCCTTCCACGGTCTTCTAATCTGTTCATGATATTGCACTAAACATCTAAACCAGGCAGTGGTCTGGAGCCTCCCTCGGTGTACAGCGTGTGATGTCAGGCTGACACTTTCTGGTTTTTCCAATGGTTTTTGTGACCATTAAGTTCTCTAACAGATGAGATCACACATGCGGCCACTGTGCTTGTTTGCTTCTGTAGATTGTGAACCTAATCTGTTTCCCTGATCATCTTCTCTATTTCTGAGAGAAAAACTGATTACTGCTTTACAGCATAGTTTAACATCTGCTGTCATTAGAGTCCCTTCCTTCCCACTTTTCCCCTTTATTTCCTTTGAGAATCTTGGCTTTTTCTGCCTCCAAATAAATTTTTTTCCTCGCTCTGTAAAGTAATATGACACTGATTACCTAAGTTAAGGAGTATTGTCCTTTTTGCTACATTAACTTGGCCTATGCACAATGACTATTTCTCTAATTATTTATCTATAATTACTTGGGAAAAGGAGTCATATAGCTGTATTCATACAGTCCCTATGTGTGTGTTAGCAAATACTTGCCCAAGGAATTTATACTTTCTATAATTATTTTAAATAGAATCTCTCCATTTCTTCTTGTTGGTACCATTAGTAATTTATGTAAGTTTATTTTCTATCCTGCAATTCTGATGAGATTGTTCACGATTTCAATTATATTTTTAGTTGCCTTTCTGGGGTTGTCTAACTAAATCATCACACCATCTGCAAAAAGCGGTCATTTTGATACTACTTTGTCTAGGCTTATTCTCTCAAATTTTTATCACAATTGGATTTCTAACTAATATTTTATTATGTATTATTATTTTACATAAAGTTACTAATAAAATAATAATAATGCAGATAGTGATAATGGAAATATTTAACTAGCTGTGTGACCCTGAGCAAGTCACTTAACCCTGCTTGCCTCAGTTCTCTCAGCTATCAAATGAGCTGAAGAAGGAAATGACAACCCACTCCAGTATCTCTGCCAAGAAAGCCTCTGATGGGATCACAAAGAGTTGGAAACAACTGAAAAACAACAATAATGAACCAACCCCGCCAACATTCCTAGTATAAATCCAACCTGGTCACAGAATATAATCTTTATGATATATTGCTAGAGTTTTCTTGCTAGTTTTATTTAAAATGTTTGCACTGATATTCACTAGGTAAAGTAGCTTATAGTTTTCTTTTTCTGTTCTGACTCTCCCTGGTTTAGGTTTCAAGACCATATTTGCGTCATAGAGGAAATTTGACAGGACTCCTTTTTCTATTTTTTTCAAATTGCTTTAATAGTCCTGAATTAAGTGTTCTTTAAATGCTTGATAAAATTCACTTATGATAAATCCATCTGGCTTGACATTTTTTCCTTGGGAGCTCACATAGGGCTCGTTATTCCCCATTCTGTTAGCATGGCCATCTTACCCCTGTGGATCTCTATTCATGCACTTATCTACTGACATGTTGTCTCCCCTCAGAGAATGCAAGCTCCTTAAGCATGAGGAGAAATAGGAGAAACAGAAACAAAAGTCATGGGAATAAATGGCTGCCTACATGACAGGCAGCAGAAAACTCCAGAGTCAGACAAGAGATGACAAGACTGGCTTGGAAGCATGACGAAGGCCCAAACAGGAACCACAATTAACCAAGCATCTGGAGAAGCTCTCTCTTTGTCAAAAGTAAAGCAGTAGATACATTTTTTTTTTACTTGCTTTGATTATAATTTTATCCCTTAAAAGAGAAAAGGAAAAAAGTGTTCTGGCCTTTCCCCCAGATGATGCCAAAGATGAAGAAGGAAGCTGTCATTCTCCAAAGAGAGAAGCCAAGTCCAAGGCACTGAAGGTCAGTAAGACACAAAAAGAAGAAAGTCCCAATGTAAAGCACCATGGAACCACTGAAAAGGCACTCCCCAAGAGGAAAAGGCTTGATCTCCAGGCCACCATTACATTTCTGTTGAATACTGATGCTGCTATGCAGAAAACCAGTGACAACCACATCGTGGTCTTCATGGAAGGTGTCAGATCAAGCAGGCTGTAAGCATGCTATACAACACTGACGTGGCTGAAGTCACCCCACAGAAGCAGCCTGATGGGAAGAAGGCCTCCCACATCTGACTCACTCCAGCCTTTGGAGGCTGCCCACAGACTTGGAATCATCTGAACTGTAGTCCTCTACCCTGTTTCTACATTGCACAATAACATTCTCCACTAGGAAAAAAAAAGGGTCAGGGAGGGAGGACAGAATGCTGGACTGACTTTACTCAAGAAAGAAGGAATGGCTGTTGAGGAGACACAATGAATATTTTAAGGAGAGCACCACACCACCTAGAATTTGTGACAGGAAAGGGAATTCGGGCAGTCTTACAAGGCAATCTAAATTTGGGAAGTGAATTTCCAAAGAAATTCTAGAGGGGAAGGGAGCCCGAGAAGGACGGGAAACACTCAAGAATGAAATCTGAAGTTGTAAACAGAAAACTCCAGTGAGGAAAAGAGGACTCTGAAGATGTAGCCAGTGCTCACACTGACCTGGCTCACGTTTCTAAAAGTCAGGGAAAAAAATCTAAAACGTGGAAAGGTGATGGAGGATGAGCACAAGAGTAGAATGACTACAAAAATACCAACCCCAATCCTGAGTTTGGGATGATCTGAATTTAGCCAATGGTGCTAAGAAAAACTAAAAAGGGCTTTGGATGAGTGCTGGGAGAAAGCAGAGAACAACAAAGGCACCTACTTGCCAGAGCTATTGTGAGGATCAAATGAAACAATCTTATAAAGTGCTTGGCCCACAGTAGGTGCCTAATAGATGCTTAGTCTGGAGGCTCCACTTCTTCAATAAAGTTGTCCCTGATCACACCAGCCCCGTCACTGTTCTCCCATCTCCTAGAGCAATTACTGCTAAACCACTGACCCGGACTCCGATCTTCTGCTTGCCTAAGTCTGTAGCACTTGCAGAACTACAATCATTGGCTTTCCCTCCCCCTCTCCTAATTTCCAGTTCTGGGCCCATAAACCAGTGATGCTATCACTACCACCGGAGTGAGTATGTCAGTCTACTGGCCTCCAGCTCTCTGCTGTATCCCTCTCACTTTCCCAACCAAAGCATCATTCTCTGGCCACTGGTCCCCCACTTGTTGCTTCTTCCTATCATAGCAGAAGCTGGTCAAGTGGGTATGAGAACTATATAACTATATTCTCTTACTGAAATATTTTCAAAGTAGTAATATTACTTGTTTTTTTATCCCATTTGACTGATAAGGAAACTGAGATAAGCGGGGTGAAGTGACTTATCCAGGGTCACATAGCTAGTGAGTATCTGAGGCCACATTTGAACTCAGGCCTTCCTGGGTCCAGGCTGGGTGCTCTGTGCACTATGGCACCACCCAGCTGCCTTCTCTCAGTCCATCACCTCTGTCAGAAGGTGGACAGCAGGGCTGGTAAGGGCCTTGACAGATCCCAGGTCTTTCAAAGCTGTTGTATTTATAATACTGTTATTGTTTAAACTATTCTCCTGGTTCTGCTCCCTTCATTTCCCACTGGCTCACCTACATCTTCCCAGGTTTTTCTAAAACCATGCCCTTCATCCTTTCTTATAACACAATAATATTCCATTATAATCATTTTTCTGTCGGCCGCAAACACAAAGGTGTGAAGGCACCAACAGCGGTGCTGCTGACACCAAGCTTCACTTCCGCGCTTACAGCTAAAAGCTGTAACAGGGAACAGACTCCGGGAGCCTGAACACGACATGTTCTCTGAACCCAGCGGCATCTGGAGCGCTCGAGGTCTCTGCACAAGCCTAGGATAATGCATTCTAAACACAGGGGAGCCCAGGATTCCCACAGGAAGCAGCCCTTCCCAGTGGTCACAGTGAGACCCAGACTAAAATGAGCATTTCAGAAATGATGCCGGCAGCCACCTGGTGGTAAAGCCATCCCTACCAAACCCCGAATTCCCTCAAACCTCGGTACCTAATTACACTCCTGCAGAGAGCAAGAAACAGGGCGCCAGCATGAGGCCAGGCCACAGAGAGCCTGGTTTTCTTGGCAAAGTCACATCTCTTTGCACTAGCCCCAGCAGTTTCCAAACTCAATGAGCAGCTACTGCGTGAACTCCCCCTCCATGAGGCACCAGGTCAGGCTGGCAGGGCCTTGGGCACATGGCAGGCTCTCCACGAGGGGGCTCACCATCTGGCAGGGGCCCTAGATGGGTGTACCCCACTCTAACAAGAGGAGGTGAACATGTGAAATGCCAAAAGCAGGCAGAGTATGCCAGAGGAACTTGGGGTGGAAGGGAGTCGCCTGCGGCTGAGGTGGGTTTAAAGGTTCACTTAGAGGAGCTCAGGGAGACAGGGAGGTGGGAACAGAGAGACATGAACAGAATCCTAAGTGACGGGCTTCAAGGAAGACAGAGAGGAATTGGGGTGCAGGCGGTACAAAGCACTGGGCTGGGGAATCAGGAAGACACGGTTTAAACCCTCCCTCAGACCCTTACTAGTCGTGTGATCCTCGCCCCTCTGGCCCTCAGTTTCCTCACGTGTCAGTGGTGGGGGTAGGGGGTTCAGCACCAGTCAGACCCTCCCACTCTCCAGCTGCAGCCTGAGGCAGCCACGGGAAGCAGCAGAAAGGGGGCTCTTCAGCCCCTCCTCACCTATGATCTTGTCCGAGGCGTTACATGCGAGGGCAAAGCGGGTTGTCTTGGAGTAGATTTCCATCGTCCTCCTCAGAGCCTGCTGGGCTCCGTCGGTCATGCTAGGAGGGAGAAGACACTCAGTGGGTCACCTGGCGCTGGGAACAAAGGGGCAGTGACCTTCAGGACCCTCCCAAGCTGGAGTGGCTCCTCCTCCCGGGAGGCCGAATGACCCCGACCTGTGAGCCCTGACAGCTGAGCAAAGCCCATTGACACCCCCCACCCCAGGCTGTGGTTTCCTCATCTGTAAACTGCAGGAGCCAGACTCTGATCTCCAAGGCTGTTCCAGCTTTAAATCTATCACCTATGGCCCCAAGTCCCTTCCCCTCCCCAGGCCTCAGTTTCCTCATCTGTATACTCCAGGGGCTGGATGAGATCCTCCCCCCCGCATAGCTCTGCATCTCTCCATGGTTTGAGGGCCTGGACAGTGAGTCAGAGGAATGAGCCCACCTTCCCAGACACTGAAATGACATTCTATGGGGAAAGGACAGGGTGCCTAAGGCTGGGCTACTTTGACAACGGTCTGGCGAAGCCCCTGGCCCCTTCTCAGAAGGACGTTCGCTGCCTACATCAGTCACTGAAAGAAATGCTAAATTTCCATTCCAGGTTAACAAAAATAGACACTTTTTTCCCCATCTGAGCTCCAGGATCCCCTTCCCCAGACCCCCCGCTCAGCAGCCCTGGCCTCGGCTTTCTAGAGTGACCCATGAGGAACAATCCTGCATGGCCAATTATGTCAGGTGCCATTGACATTCATGGTCATTCCTCAGTCCTTCCTCCAGTGTCTGTAAGAGACACAACCCTGGCAAACGTCTGCTGGAGGCCTGGCCATGCAATGTGGGGCTGCCCCTGCTCCCATGAAAACCTGGGGCCATCCCGTGGAAGGCCAATAGCGCTCAGCCCCAAGCCGGCACCTCCATGGAGAGCCTCACTCCGATTTCATCTGGCCGAGGCGGCTGCACACTAACACACAAACCCACAAAAGCATACCTGAGTCATCTGACAAACGACTGCTTCATCAATCAAAAATGAGGGTTAAGGCCTGGGCTCTGCTGACAGATTCCCAAAGATGTGGGAAGTCCATTCCCCCAAGAAGGAGGGTGTTGGCTTCCCGCCCCCACCCCCATCTTAGGGACACCACAAAAGATGGGGTGATGGAGGCCCAATACCCCCCTGTGCACAGCTCCTGGTGAGAGGCCTGCCCACCCCACCTGTCTGCTTCATCGAGGATAATGATCTTGTGCCGGCCTTTGGGGAGGGTGACCTTCTGCTGGGCAAACATCTTGATCTTATTCCTCACAACGTCAATGCCCCTGAAACAACAAAGCCAAATCTTCCAGTCCTTCCTGAGGCAAACCCTGATTCCCTCAGGAGCAACAGTAACTGACCCACCAGGAAAACGCCTCACAAAGTGCTTCCTCCACTGACCCTCCCAAGCTTGGTCTGGTCCCATTTTCAGGCTGAGGAAACTGAGGCTGGGCAGCAGTAAGGCTGGGACACTTGGCCCAGGGCCTCCAAATCCCTGTTCTTGTTACAACAGACCCTCCCCCAGCCTGCCATAGTGCACTGTCCAAACCCAATGAAGGACCTCCAAGCAAAGGATTTTATGCAGGTTCTATGTAGGGGCCATTTTCATCTGAGATACAAAATACTGAGGATTTGCCTGCCTCATATCCAAATTCTGAGGGAAGAAGGCAGGAGCTCTTTCCAGTTAGTGACCAAGAGGCCCTTCTCTCTCCAGGCCTCAGTTTCTTCATCAGTAAAATAAGGGGGCAGGAGTTGTATACAGTGGGGTTCTTAACATGGGCTCCATGAACTTGTTTTTAAAACTTTTTTGACCACTATTTCAATATGATTAGTTTCCTTTGCAATCCTATGGATTTGATGCATTTACAACCATGACTGAGAAGGAGAAGGAGAAGACCCCCTATCCTGGGGGACAGCTGGGTCCTTCTAGCTCCAAATGCCATGATCACTCATGAAGGAACTTCTGAAATATCCATACTGTGCAGAGTGTGTATGCTGACTTTGTGGGGGGGTTGGGGGCAGGGGGAGGGGGCGAAGAGAAGGTAAGTGATAAGATAAAAAGGGGGGCTGAGAAAGAAAACATTGAAGGGAGGGAAGATGGGAGGGAAGTCCACAAATGCTAATTATAACTTTGAATGTGAACGGGAAGTTTATAGCAGCTCTTCTAGCAAGGAACTGGAAACTGCAGGGAGCCCCATCCATTGGGCAAAGGCTGAATGAGGGGTGATGGGATCCTGCTGTTCAGTAAGAAATGATGAGCCCAATGGTCTCAGAAAAACATGGAAAGACTCGCACGAAATGAAGAGTGAAGCAAGCAGAAGCAAGAGAAGGCCATCTATGGTAACAGCAAGACTGATGGGAGAATGGCTTCGACGGTCAAACCGTTTTGACGATTATAAACACACAAATTTAAAATAAAGGACATGGGGAAAGAGACGCTGTCTGTATCCAGAGAAAGAACTGATAAACAGCAGTGTGTACTTGTGTCTGATAGCAGTCATGTCCAAGGCAGGCCAGGGGGAGAAGGGAAGAAAAAAGGGGAAAAACCAAGAAATGTCTACAATAATTTGGTATATTTAGAGGAAACAGCAAGTTGTACAAGGAGATTTGCAGTGCAATTGAAAATAAAATTTATTTGTAATGCAAAAAAACAAAAAAGACAGTCTGGGTTCCCCAGGACTGCATTTTACAATTCCTTACTTTTATTAATTCCTATAAACCAGGGGGCAACCATGGGGGTAGGGTTTAAGCAATGCCTTATGTCTAACAAGCAAATCCATACACATCCCAGCATGCCAACTCTTGAGGGGCCAGGACCCACCTGTCATTGGAGGCGTTCAGCTCCAGAACAGCGTCCTTCAGGGAGGGGCCCAGCAAGGCCCTGGCCAAGCAAAGGATGCTGGTTGTTTTACCAGTCCCTGGGGGACCCTAGAACAGACTCTCTCGTGAGGGCTTCAAGGCACTGGAAGGAGCCCCTTCCCTTCCCCCCCACCCCAACCCCGTTCCCTCCTGAAGGCTACCCCAAAGGTCGCTTACATTCCCACTGGATGTTCCAAGTCACAACCCTGTGAGGGACCTCACTGGTGACCATGGGCAGGAAGTACGGCAGGGCATCCCCACCCCACCTTCCAGATGAGAAAACAGAAGTTTGGGGCGGCAACATGCCTCACGCGTTCCTGCCCCTCTCCGTGAGTGGTCAGTCAGAATGAGAATCCCCGGGGGCTCTGTCCATACTCTTGAATGCTCTCCCTCCCTCCTGGCTTCCTTCCAGGCTCAGCTCCAATCCCACTTTCTGCTAGAATCTCCCAGGGACCCCCAGTAGCCAGAGTGCCCCTCAAGGGATCACATCCTCCCTGCAGTTACCCCCACACAGTCCCACCCAAGTCCCCTGAAGCCATCCCCCAGGTCTGTCTGGGACTTAGCCAGCACACAGCAAGTACTTAATAAATGCCCACAGACTCACATGGGGCTTTCTTGGCTTCATTTAAAGGAAAATGAAACTGAAGGGGCCCGAGAGTGAGTACTTACAGAAATGATAATATTGGGCACATTTCCTTCTCTTGCAAAGACCTATGGGGAAAAAGCAGGATTTGCCTGGTTAGGGTCAGAGGTAAGCCCATCCTACCCATCCTCTCTACCCCAGGACCACACCAGCACTAAGTCAGCATTCCTGAGTGAATGAGGGCACACCTGGCACGGTAGGCGGCTTAATAAACACTCAGGGGTGGGAGGAGATACATTCCCAACTAAACAGGGAGTAGAGGCAGTCACAGGCCATAAGAGAGATCTCTCTGATTACAAGAAACTGAAAAACTTTTTGCACAGACAACATCAATGCACCTAAGATAAGGGAAGCAGGTGATTGGGAAAAAGTCTTATAGAAGACAAATCAATAATTATTTATGTATACATGTTAAAAAAAAAACACCCCAAAAGTCATTCATAATAATCCACTAGTAAAAATACAAAGGTGCTGACTTGACCTGACCTTGTCTTTGGATCCCCAGCACTTAAGTACAGCCCTTGGCACAGAGCAGGCTTAAAAATGCTTCTGTGGCAAAGAACTGGACATCAAGGGGATGCCCATCAACAGTGGAAGGACCTCACAAGCTGTGGTGTATGACTGTGGGGAGATTCTACTGTGCTATAAGATCAGCAGGAGGATCTGAGAAAAACCTTGGACTTACACGAACTGATGCAAAGCGAAGCAAGCAGAACCAGGAGAACATTGTACACAGTAACAGCAACATTGTATCATGATCCACGGTGAACAACCTGGCTATTCTCAGCAACACAATGACCCAAGAGAGTTCTGAAGGACGTACAATGGAAACTGCTATGTATCCTCAGAGAAAGAGCTCTGGGCTGGGCTCTGAATGCAGACTGAAGCAACTAACTTTTTCGTGTCTGTGTTTTCTTTCACAATGTGACTAACATGGAGACATGTTTCACATGACAGCACGTGTGTAACCCATATCAAATAGCTTTCCTTCTCAATGTGGGGGGGAAGGAAGGAGGGAAGGAGGGAATTTTGAACTCAAAAAAAATTCTTAAAACAAAAGTTAAAAATTGTACATGTAATTGAGGAAAAAATAAAAATATTAATTTTTTTAAATGCCCCTGGACTGGTTGATTGATGATGGCAATGGTGTCTTTAAAGAGAATATGAAGAGTGCAAAGGGATCCCGGAGCTTGCCTTGCCCCATTTCTCAAGAGAAATCTCCCCCAAAGGAGCTATGGGGGTCTAGATGCCCACATGGGAGGGGGCCCTGGACATGCTGAGGCTGTGGCTTCTGCCCAGGGTCTTAGGGAACCTTCTGGAAGAGTGTGTTCTTATAGCAAGAAGGTGAGGACAAGAAGAAGCTTGTCATGCAACTCCCCAGCCCAGCAGGTCGAGGGGCGCTAGCGAACACAGCAGAGTCCGCCCCGCCTGAGACCCTCCCTCAGGTGCCTCACCTCCAGGCGGCTCACGGTGTCTTCATTCCCCACAATTTCATTCAGTTTCATTGGCCTGTATTTTTCAACCCTGTCCAAAAATTAAAAAAAAAAAAAAGACCATTTGCAACCACTTCATGTTGCCATGTTTCCACTCATGGGCTCGTAGGAAGGTACCTCTGGGGTCATCAGTCCAACTCCCCCATTTTACAGATGAGGAAACTGAGGTCCAAAGCACAGCACCGAAGGCACTTCCTAGCTGTGAGACCCTGGGCAAGTCACTTCACCTCAGTTTGTCTCCCTTTCCTCATTTGTAAAATGGGATAATAATAGTACCTGTGACCCCGTGTCACTGTGGGGATCAAATGAGAAGGTAATTGTGAAATGCTTGGCTCAGTGCCTGGAACACGGGAGGCGTCACCTATTAATGACTGTGAGATACATAATATGTAACAATATCATGTATTATAACTAAATATAATAACAATCATATATGATGTACAATAGATATTGTCATAACTGTGAATAAACATTTATTAAACGCCTACTGTGTGCCGAGTGCCATGCTAAGCTCCAGGGATACAGAAACAGGGAGAAGGTGGCCCCTGCCCTCGAGGACCCCACCATCTAATGGGGAATCACGAGTCTTGGGGTAACAGACCCGCCCAGAAGCTCTCTGCGGGCCTGTTTCCCCTGAGGGTCCCAGCTCCAGCAGCTCCGGGGGCAGCGCCCAGGGCGCATCTCCCCCGCCACACGGCCCTGCCTCCTGTCCTCCTCGGCCCTTCTGCAGAGCTGCATCCTGGGCCCTCCACTTCCCGTCTCCAGGCCTTGGTCCAGCCCGTGCCCCCTGCCTGGGATGGTGTCCTCCCCGCACCCATAAAACCCCCACGTTCCTCCAGGGCGGCCTTTGTTCTTGGATTATTGAACATTCTGCACACAAGCCCGGGGTTCAGGGTGAGCCCCCTGCGGGGGGAGGTTGCTGCACCCCGGCTCCAGCCCAGCTGTGCACACAACTGGCGCTTAATCAATGCGTGTTTGCCGACTGAGGGATGGATGCTCGCCTCCTCTCCCCAGAGCCCCTCCCCCCGGGCCCCGGCCCTCGCTCACCAGGGCAGCTCGTAGTGAGTCCCGGGGGCCTTGCCGGGAGCCGAGCCCGGGGCCGAGCCTGTGGCTGTGGCCGAGGCCGAGGCCGAGGCCAAGGCCGAGGCCGGGGCCGGGGCCGGTACAGTTCCATTCTCTTCCACCTCCATTATCTCGGAGGCCCCTTCCCGCCACCGGCCCGGGCGGCGTGCCGACGTCACCAGACGCGACCCGCCCCTGACGCCAGAGAGTGCGCGCCCAAGGCGCAAGCCACGCCCTTCCTGCGCCTGCGCACTGGAGAACAGAGGGAGGTGAAGGGGCGGGGGCAGGAAGAAGGAGGAAACTAGAGGGAGGGGGAAGGGAGGGAGGAAATTAACGTGGATGGTGCTAAGGGAGACAAGAGGCGTGTGTGTCTGTGTCTGTGTGTCTTGTGTGTCTGTGTGTCTCCTGTCCTTTGCCCGGGTGGGGGACTCCAGCACGGATCACTTCCTCTTTGGCTCAGTTTGCTAAACTGCTTCTCAGTCTCTTTAAAAACTTCTTTGTTTTCAGGGATGCTTCTCTGGGGCCGCAGTGAAATGGAGATATATGGAGAGAAATTAAGGTGATATAAAAACAAAAAAATTTAAATCGCTTTTGAAAAAAACTTTCAGCTTATTTTTAGATACCCCCCCAAACCCCACATACACTTGCAAAAAAAGAGCCCGCCCTGCAGCCTGTCCGTGCATGCTTCTGCCTTCCTGTGTGTCCAGATTCGTTTCTGCCTTTCACTCAGTGACTCAAGCTTTAAAAAAAAATAAATAAATTTTTTTGGATGCTTACTCTATGCCTGTGCTAAGTGCTGGGGATACAAAGAAAGTAAAAAACAAACAACATAATCTCTGCCCTCTGAGAGTTCACAGTCTAAAGGGGGAGACAACACACAGCTAATTACATTCAAGGAATCAGCTTTGTGAATGGGTTGCAATCTCCGGAGGAAGAAGGGAAGCCCTGCTTTGCCTGCCTGCTTTTTCCCTCTTCCTGCCTGCCTGTGCGCCTCTGGGAGTGGGCAGCCCAGAGAGACCACACTTTATTTGTCCTGAAGCAGACCTGCGGTACTGCAGCCAGCTTTGCCAGCAGAGAGCCTGATCAAGGTCATCCTCCTCTGGGAGAGCAGGAAGTCACGTAGGAATCACCAGCAGTGGCATTCTTTGACACGAGTGAAAGAACATCAGTAGGAAGGAACCTTAGAAATTATTTACTCCAACCTACCCATTTTATAGATGAAGAAACTGAGGTCCAAAGAGAGGAATTAACCTTCCTAAAGTCACACCAGAAATAACAAGCAAAGTGAAAATTCAAACCCAGGTCCTTTGACTGAATCTGGTTGGTAGAGCCGAATCCTGAGCTCTGCAGCCCTGGTTTAACCCCTCTGTGATGTTCCAAATCGAAATTTTTAAATACAGAAGCTTCCCAAGTTTCTTAGAAATGCTCTTGGGAATCCTAGCTTTCTTCAGTGCCCCACACATTCCACTACTTCCAGGAAACCTTTCGTGATCCCCCCAGTTATTGGGACTCTTTCTCTTCTCAAATATCTTTTATTTACTTATTGAAAGGGAGGGTGGTATAGTGAATGGAGTCCTGGACCTGGAGTCAGTAAGACTCAGGCTGACATCTCACTTCCCGAAGATAATGATTTTATGACCACTGGACAGTTATAACTTCTTAGAACCTCAGGCAACTCTACATTCATCCTTCCATCCATCCATCCATTCACTCAATTAGTCCCATTGTTATGCTACTTATGCTACTACTGATTCATTGCTTAGGTGGGATATAGAATAGAAATATTCTTCCTCAGCTCTTAGAAGTTATATCAAATGTTATGTAATTATAAGTATATCAAATGATATATAATTCTCTTTTATCTTAGCTATAAGCCCCTAACCAGAGAAAGGGTGCTGGCAAAAACATTTCAGTGTTAGATCTCTCTGTCTGCCTCTCTCTCTCTTGTTTTCTGTCTCTCTGTATCTCCGTTTGTGGGTCTCTCTGTCTCTCACTCTTGGAGGGATCTGTTAGGTCTCTCTCTCTCTCCCCTCAATAGCTTTTTCCCTACCACATTTCATTGGCCCTCTTCAAAAATGAAGGACAAACAACAACATTTCTAATAAGTATACCCAGATCAGCAAAGGCTTGTGGTGAATATCTTATTTATAAAGACAAATTCTTGTGTCCTGAGGGAAAAATTTCAGTCTTCCATGAGGGAGTTCTAGGGGAACAAGGCAATGCAGAATTATTTCCTTAAAGTCTGAAACACAAAGCATCTCTCCAGATTCATGTTAAGCCCAAAAACCCTACTTGATGAGTCTTGACCCTACACTTTGTGGCAACTGACCAGACTTCTGGATTTCCTAGCTTAATACGGTGTCTTAAGACCTCCCCTTCTCCAGAGGTCTTCTTCACATCTCAAGATCTATGGGTCTTCTTCACATCTCAAGAGGAGCTGTATTCCTCTGTGAGTGCAGCTCCAGTTTGGACCTACTTGAATTGGCTTGAATGAATGGGCAGCTGGAATCTCCACCATCTCTAACTTCAGGTTCTGCTGAAATCCTTGGCTGGGGAGCTGCTAAATTCTTTCAGAAAGAGTGGGGATCTAAGGCTTGTCACCTCCAAGGCTAGAGCTCTTTAGGCTCAGTCTTCCTTTTTGATATCTCTTCATGAAACAGGGCTGTGGTGGTTGTCAATACTTTTCTCACATCTTCATCTCTGAAGGCTAAACCATCCATAACTAGGCAATAGCTATTTACCCATAGTTACTAAATGGCTCTGGAGTTCGGGGTTCTCATTTTTTAAACTCTAAGTGTCTCTTTTTTGGCAATGCAAGTGAATGGGGTAGGGGAAAGACTAAGGGAGTGATCTATGCTCTTCAGGCATGCTCAAGCCAAGTCTGGGGGTTCATCAGATTTCCTGGCTTTGTTATATGCTAATGAGCTACTCCCATTACACATCCTTTATAAAGTACAAAAGAGCATGTTCAAAGTCTTGCCCAAGGTACCACTAAAATCTACAAAGGGCTCACTCTTTTCTAGGGACAAATGAAGCCTTATTTCCTCAAAGTCCCAGCTAAAATCCTATATCCTATGTTTTTCAGGAAGCCTTTTCCAATCCTTCTAAATTCTTGTGCCTTCTGTCTCTTAATTGTTTACTGTTTATCCTGTATAGAGCTTGCTTGGTATATATTTGTCTGTGCATTATCTCCCGTACTATGCAGGTAGGTGGCAAAGTATAGAGTTCCTGGCCTGGAGTCAGGAATACTCTTTCTGAGTTCAAATCCGTCCTCAAGACACTTACTAGCTTACAGTGTGACCCTTGGGCAAGCCACTTATTTGCCTCCGTTTCCTCATCTGTAAAACAAGTTGAAGAAGGAAAGGGCTAACTGATCCAGTATCTTTGCCAAGAAAACCCCAGATGGCTTCATGAAGAGTCAGACATGACTGAAATGACCAAACAATAAATTAAGAGGGAGGTTTAAATTTAAAACCTATGCTTGGGGGCGACTAGGTGGTGCAGTAGAGTACCAGTCCTGGAGTCAGGAGGACCTGAGTTCAAATTTGGCCTCAGACACGTAATACTTACTAGTTGTGTGACCTTGGGTAAGTCACTTAACCCCAATTGCCCTCCCTTTCCCCCTCCAAAAAAAAAAAAAAGCAAAAAAATTAAAAACAAAAACCCAGCAAAAAACCAATGCTTGCTTATAGGTCTCAAAATCCACAAAGGTTACAATTATCCAACTTCCACGTCTTTGGCTGGAAAATAAGAAAGTATGGCTGACTAAAGCTGTTGAAATACAATTGTCAAAATATTTTTTAAAACCCCTACAATCACAGGCTCACAGATCCAGGTGAAGGGGACCTAGAGGCAGTGAGGCCAGTGAGGGGGCTATGTGCCACCATTCAGGTAAGAATCAGTCTGAACAAGGATGGATTGTAAAGAGTCCAGAGAGGAAGGTTCAGCTGTGGGAGACTGTTGTCAAAGCATAACTAGGGCTGAGAAGTTTCCCTTCTGATTTACTGGAGAAAATGAGGTGTGTTTGCCCAGGGGACATGCTTGATGATGGGCTGGGCTGCTCCTGAGGAGATACTGAAGTTGGTCGGGAGGAAGACAGGCCTGTGGGAGGATGGGGAAGGCAAGGGGGCATAAGGGAAAGACTCCAGAGGACATGTTTCCTCTCTCTATCTTTTTCTCTGTCTCTGTGTGTATGCGTGTGTGCCATCATCTTGTAGTAGGGAGATTGCATCAAAAACTGGAGGGCTAGCATCAGACTTGCCAGAGCCTGAACTGAGAAACTGAGGCACTGGGTGGATGAAGGATGAAGGGAGAGGAAGAGGGAGAGGGAGGAAGCAAGACTGAGAGAGAAAGAGAAAGGGAGAAAGGGAGGGAGGGAGGGAGGGAGGAGGAGGAGGAAGAGGATGGAGAGAGAGAGAGAGAGAGAGAGAGAGAGAGAGAGAGAGAGAAAGCGAGAGCCTCCCACTGACACACTGTTCTTGCTTATTTAATTCACCCACGGCCGTCATCTCCTGGGATGGCAGTGGTCCTCTTCAGAAATAAAGGACAAACACCGTCTCGGGCCTCTCAGTGTTCAGGGGGCCCTAGAGAGTCCCCCCATCTTTGGCTCGATGCCTCCTCGTTTTCTCCTGTTTTGTGTGTGGATCGTGGCTTGCCCACGAGAGGGGCCGATCTCAGCGCCCCCAGGCAGTGACCACGCTGGATTTCCGGAGTGAGGGCAACAAGCAAAGAGAGGGAAGTTTTCCTCCAGATACGAGGGCGGTGAAAACACCCGCAGGATCACAAGCTCCCAGATCATTTTTGCAAATGATGAAACCGCAGCCCCGGGAGATCGCGTGATTTCTGCGGGAGCGTCAGAGGCAGGCTCCAGCCCTGGGTCTTCTCACTTGGGAGCCAACGTGACCCTTCCTCTGAACTAAGTGGACTTGACCAGTGATGGAACGGGAACATTGAGGAAGAGGGAGGAGACAGATAACTGAAATTTGGGCTGAAAGGTAGTGCCTTGGATAAGCTGAGGGGCTCCAAAAAGTCAGGTATGGGGGAAAAGAAGGCAGCCGATTTACCGGCACTGAAATCCTGTCTCACTCTTGCCAAATGTGTGACTCTGGGTGAGTCACCAAACCCCTCTGTGCCTCACTTTCCTTGTCTGTGAAATGGGCAAGGGCGTTGAGCTCAATAATCCCTCTCAGCCTGGACCCCTTCGCTATTTTTAGGGCTTAGCTTAGGTGCCATCTCCTGCCAATGACCCCCTCCCCCATTCCTTGGTATTGCCTTTACACACTTGGGATGGTAGATAGAGAGAAAGGCTCAAAGTAAAGAAACCCCGTTCGGCCTCTCCTCTTCTGCTACACATTGGTCATCCCGCCTTGGACAAGTTCCTTTATCCCTGAGTGTACCAGACCTGGGGTTTGAATCCAGGATCTCAGACTCATCGCTCCCTGATTCACTGATGCTTCCATAATGGCCTCTGGAGGTAAGGACTCTCTGTGGAGAGTCCTCCTAATAGAAACCTCTGCCTGTCCTGGGCCACAGCAGTCCAAATTTGCTGACCTTCCACATAGTTATATATGTCTATGTGTATATATATATATGTGTGTGTATACACATATATACATGTCTATATACACATACACACACATATGTGTGTGTGTTGTTGAGTCATTTTCAGTCAAATCTGACCCCATTTGGGGTTTTCTTGGCAGAGATACTGGAGGGGTTCACCATTTCCTTCTCCAGCTCATTTTGCAGATGAGGAAACTGAGGCAAACAGGGTTAAGTAACTTGCCCAAAGTCATTCAGCTAGTAAGTGTCTTAAGGCCAGATTTGAACTTGGGTCTTCCTGACTCCAGGCCCAGGGCTCTGTCCACTAAGCCACCTAGCTGTCCCTTTAAGTATATGGATGTGTCAGTGTGTGTGTGTGTGTGTGTGTGTGTGTGTGTGTGTGTGTGTGTGTGTGTGTGAAAATACACATGGTAACTAGGTGATTCAGTGGACAGAGCACTGGATTTGGATTCAGGTAAACTCATCTTCCTGAGTTAAAATCTGGGCCCAGATACTTCCTAGCTGTGTGACCCTGGACAAGTCACTTAACCTTGTTTGCCTCAGCTTCATCATCTGTAAAGTGAGCTGGAGAAGGAAATGGCAAACCACTCCAGTATCTTTGCCAAGAAAACCCCAAATGGGGTCACAAGTCAGAGACAACTAATTAACTAAAAAAAAAACAACATACACACACACAGTTTTTATTAGTGCTTTTTGTTTTTACATAACACTCATTTCTAACTATTCTGTACCCCCTCCCCAAACTCTCCCAGGGAGCCTTCCCTTGGAATATTGAAAAATAGTTAAACAAAATGAACAGATTCAGTTCCTTTATTTACATATTTTTGAAGAAACTTCTGAAGTGAGCCAACACCAAATAAAACAAGCGTTTCCATATACAAAGTAGAATGGGAAAAGAGGATTGTATGTGAAAGGGTGAATCTCTAGTAAATACATCTCGCTTCTTCTTCTATATAACAAATTCAACTAGCATTTAGCACAATGCCTGGAATACACTAGGCATTTAATAAATGCTTGCTGACTTAACAAGACTTTCAAAGCTATGTGTTTACATTTGGCCTTCTGTTCTCTCCTGTGCACTTTTTAATAATTGCTTCAGAGACCTTCCTTTCTTTTCCTTTTCTTCCTTTTTGGGGAGGTTTCTTTCCACTGCCACCTTCCTCCTCTCCAAATTGGAAACAAGGAAAAGCCCAAGCCTCTGTAGCATAAGTATAATCAATTCAAACACATTTCCCCACTGGCTCTGTCTGAAAATACATCTCTCATTCTGCACCTTAAGATGATAAACTAGCAATGGAAGCAACTCGGCCAGAGCATTGGCTCTAGCCCTGGCAGAAGGTCTAGATTCAAATCCCTCTGATGAGACTTGAGTATTATGCATTGTTATTGGTTGTCTTGAGTTGTGGTTAGTTATTGAATTTTTCAGAGTTCTTAAATCTTTCAAAGGTGCTTTTCTTTACAGTATTGTTGTTACTATAGAAATTATTCCCCTAGTTCTGTTCGCTTTACTTTGCATCAGTTCATAAAGATCTTCCTAGGTTTCTCAGAAGTCATCCCTTCTGTAATTTTTTATGGCACTGCAATGTTCTATCCCATTCATTTGATGTGTTTTGTTCAGCCATTCTCCAACCGACAGATGCCTACTTTCCAATAGTTTGCTATTAATTGGGGGGGGGGGGTGGGCTGCTGTCAAGACATCTTTACAAATGGGTCCTTTTCTTTCTTTGATCTCTTGGAAGTATTGGCCTCATAACAGTATCACTGGGTTGCCTTTAGTAACCTTCTGGGTCAGAGTTCCAAATTGCTTTCAGAATGGTTGGATTAATCCACATCTTCATTAACAGTACATAACTATACTTGTTTTCCCCAAAGGTCCCCCCCCCAACAACTTTATTTCCCTTTTTGTCATTGCTAACCTAACAAATGCCACAACTGCTTGAATTTCTGTTTCTGATTATTAGTGATTTTGGAGTACTTTTTCATATGGTTATTGATAACTAGGATTTCTTCCCTTGAGAACTCTCTCTTTTTTTTTTAATTTTTAAATTTTTAATTTTTTTTTGCTTTGGAGGGCAATTGGGGTTAAGTGACTTGCCCAAGGTCTGTCTCTATATCTTTTGACCATTTATCTATTGGGGAATGACAAGGTTTTGATATCAAGTTCCTTTGGACTGTAGTTCTCCCCCCAACCTTCCCTTGAACCAAAGTTTTTTTTTTTTAAATCCCTTTTAGTAAAACCAACCAACAGCATAAGTAATAGTCCAAAGCCCATATAACCACTGTAGCACCAATGCAATATTTACAATGCCCACGATCATTGTAAAGACCATGACTATAAGTATCGCATGACATTCAATCACAAAAATATACCAGATTCTCCAGATAGAGGATAGAACTGAAAAGTTTATTTAGACACCAGAAAACTGAATCCCCAAACCAGTAAACTGATTCCATCATAGTACCAAAGATATTCAGAAGCCATAATAACACTGAGAGCCATGCCATCCTTTAGCCTTCCCACAAACCAATACAAGATCAATATTTACTCACAAACCTCTCTATCTCCTTGCCTGAGTTCTTCTCTCTCCCACCATCTCGATAGCTCTGAACCAGCTTCCTGTGGGCTCTGCTGTACCCTTCAGCAAACTCCTCCCACCACAGGCTCCATGTGATTACCTTCAGCCTATCAGGTGGCAGAGTTTACTTTCAAAACAGGAGAGGTCTTCAAACTCCTGCCTAGGTCTATTAACGGGCAGGGAAGATCTCCAAATTCCCATTCCCATTACCCCCCCCCCCCTCCATCGAAAGGAGCGGGGTGCCCCTCTTCTCCAGGTCAGGAGTGATCGTGACAATTACAAACCAAGCTTCCTTACGTTGTCCTTGCTGTTGACCTTTTCATGCTCCATGTGTTTCCTCTTTCCCTGGATCTGCCTCTTTCCCTCTGCCTCTGTTCATATAAACCTTCCCATGCTTCTCTGCATTCTTCCTATTTGTTGTTTCTTAATTTATTTATTCATTTGCTCAACAGGAGATCCGGGGTGACGGCTGTTTACTTTCCAGGCACTGTCTTGAGGACATGGGGTTGGGGAAATGAAAAGATGGATAGCATTTGGTCCTCACCCTCCGGACCTTACTAACTTTGAGTTTCAGAAACAATAAAATGGGAAAGGGAGAGATAGCATGGCATAGTATAGAGGACTGGCCCTTGGCATAAGAAATCTGGGTTCAGATCCTGCCTTTTAGCCCTACTAGCTGCGTAGCTTCTCCGTTGCCCAGGCAGCTCCCTAACACAGGAAGTTAATCTAGTGCCACTTGGTTCTGGGAAGTCTCTACTGGTCTTCCTAGTTAGCATACTCTTCTTCCTCAAATAAGTCAATTCATCAAGCAATGATTATGTGCCTACTGTGTGCTGGGCACTATGCTGGTGATACAAAATAAAAAGTTTCTGCCCCCAATCAATCAACAACATTTATTAAGTGCTTAGTGTGTGCCAGACCCTGGCTTGGAGGAGGAAAGAGAGGGGAACAGATAGATATTAAGCACCTACTGTGTGCCAGGCACCATGCTAAGCACTCTGCAAATATGATCTCATTTGATCCTCATGACAATACTGGGAATAACTGGCATTATTAATTCCCATTTTATAGTTGAGAAACTAAGGCACACAGAGGTTACATGACTTGCCCAGGGTCATACAGCTAATTAGTATCTGAGGCCAGATTTTGGATTCAGGTCCCCTTGACTCCCAGCCAAGGGATCTATCCACTGTACTGCCACTCTCCAGTCGCCTTCTAGTAATACAAAGACAAAGCGGGGAGGTGTCGCCATACTGAAAATTTGGATTTGTACCAAAAGTAAATAAATTAGGGGTAGCGGTGATGACTTGCTTTAGAGATTAAAGCTATGGTTTTAAAAAAAAAAGGCTTCTTTAAATATCAGGATGTTTTAGTACATTTCAAATTCCAGCAGATTTAAGAACATTCATTTTATATATCCTTTTGTGATACTACGTTGGCTGCAGAAATCAGAAGTTAGAATCTGTTTGTTCTTCCTCACAATAGCTTCAAAGGTGATCAGAAAGCTTGCTGGCTTTGGTCCCATCTGTAACCACGATCCTTTGACCCTGCTGTCCCCTCCAGCACACCATGCCCAGCTCCTCTCATCACTGAGGAAGCAGCCTTCTACACTGCTGTCTCCACTTGCTTGCCCCCTATTGATCTCTGAGTCATGGAGGTCTGGAACGGGCACATCTGGAAACTCCTCTCTCGAAGGCTGCCACTGACCTAAAGCAGATGACGTTTTCCTCACTCCTTGTTCTCCACCTCTCCTTTCTGAATACATCCTCTCCCGGGCTTCTGGGACCCTGGTAGGAAGAAATTCCATTTCTTCCTGCCTGACGTTTCCTTCTCTATTGTCTCATCCTCCTGGCACCTGTAGGCAGGATCTAAACTCAGACTCTAGTCATTTTATAAATGAAAAACACTGAGGGTAAGGGAAGTGACTTACCCAAGGACACACAGGCAGCTTGAGTATTCTTGGTGGGATCTGAACCCATCATCCCACACTGGCTCCCCTAGCATGGGCTCTGGCCAGGGTCCTTGACTCTTTTCTCTTTATACCCTCTCACTTCCTAATTTCATCTCATCCCATGTATTCGGTGAGCATCCTTTTGGACATTCGCCAGTCTAGGGTACCTCACCCTCATCTCTCTCCTGAGCTCTGGTCCTGAATCACCCGACTGCCTATTGGATGTCTCCTGGAGGGAGGTCCAAAACTGAGCTTATTATCTTGTCCCATAAATGTCCCTGTTTCCACAGGGGGCTCGGCCATTCTCTTTGGCATCTGGGTTTATAGCTTTCTTGTGCCAGACCCAAGAAGTCATGGAATGATAGGAAGAGCCTCTGAGGCTTCCCAGCTGTGTGACCTTGGCCAAGTCACTCCTCTAGGTCTCAGTTTCCTCATCCATAAAATGAAGGTGATGGGGGTAGATGGATTGGATTCCCCCAATGTCTCTATGGCTCTAAGTCTTAGACCCTGTATGTCAGCTTTAACCCTTCCTTCTGCCACCATCCCCACGTTCAATATGTTGCCGAGTCTCGCTCTCTTAAATGTCTCATCCCTTCTTACAAGGCCATCGTCCTTGTTTGATGTCTTCACTGCTTGCCCCTTAGCTGGCCTTTCCCTTCTCTTCCATCTTTCACTACAGCTGCCAAAATCATCTTCCTAATTTCAAGGCCTGAGCACGGCACTTCCTTTCTTGAAAATGTTTGGGGGACACCTCTAAAGTAGCACACCCAACTCTTTAGCTTATCAGGGGATCATAGCTCACAGGACCATAGGTCCAGAGCTGGAAGGGACTTCAGAGGCCAGCCCTGTCCAGCTCCTATTTTACAGATGAGGGAAACGAGGACCAGCGAGTGATTTGCCCAATTGGGGTCACAGAGTTAGTATCATAGAGTCACAGATCTGGAGCTGGGAGATATCCTTGCCACCTACAGGGACGGTGATAGGGAGGTGGGGGAGGGACCACAAAGGAAGGGAGGGACAGGAGGGAGGTCCTTCCAGAGGTGGAGGATAAAGGCTCCAGTTACAGGGGTGGCCAGATGGGAAGAAGGCACAAAGCGTAACCCAGTGTGGTGGGATGTCACACATGAAAGAAGCAGTGAGGGACACATCTAGGAAGGGGGCTGGGGTTTGACCGTGAAGGGCCTGAAATGATGAGCTGAATCAGGAGTTGAGACTTCCTTTGATAGACAAGCGGAAAAATTTTGAAACAGAGAAGTTAGTGAAACATGAGACCTTTGTGTGAAGATGACTATTTACAAAGTTAAAAAGGAAAAATTCCCTTTTCTCACGGAGCATTCAAGGAAAGAATGAATAAACAGGACAGCTGGGTGGTGCTGTGGACAGAAGGCAGGAGGGAGTCAGGGAGACCAGCGCCTAGATCTTGCCTCTGATGCTTCCTAGCTAATAGTGCCCACCCTGAGTGTTATAGGGATCAAATACAATAATATATGGAAAGTGCCCTTGTAACCCTCAAAGAGCTGCACAAATGCTAGCTAACAATGAATGGAAAGCATTTATTTAGTGCTAAGTGTCAGGTGACAGTGCATAGAGGCTGGACCTGCAATCTGGAAAGCTCCTCTTCCTGAGTTCAAATCTGGCCTCAGACACTTACTAGCTGTGTGACCCTGGGCAAGTCACTTCCCCCTGTCTACCTTAGTTTCCTCATCTGTCAAATGAGCTGGAGAAGGACATGGAGCACCATTCTAGTATCTCTGCCAAGAACTCCCATTAGGGCCACGAAGAGTCAGACAGGACTGAAAAACAACCAAACAGCAACAAAACCCCAAGAACTGTGCTGGACTCTGGGAGGCAAATACAAAATCAAAACAGATTCTGCCTTCCAGGAGTTGGTACTTTAGTAAGGAAAGACAACACATACAGGGGAGTGGGGGCTCACAGGCTTGGTGAGTGGGGCTAGAGGGCTGCCCCTTTCAGGACCAATGGTGGTGGTGATTTTACTATGGTGTATAAAGCAAGAAGGGTGCTAGGGGGAGCCATAGCACTGGGCCTGAAGTCAGGAAGACTCATCTTCCTGAGTTCAAATCCCATCTCAGACACTTCCTAGCTGTGTGACCCTGGCCAAGTCACTTCCCCCTGTTTGCCTTAGTTTCCTCATCTGTAAAATGAGCTGAAGAAGGAAATGGCAAACCACTCCAGGATCTTTGCCAAGAAAACCCCAAATGGGATCACAAAGAGTCAGACATGACTGAAACAACTGAACAACGAGAAAGAAAGTAAAAAGTGGGGTAATGGTGGACAGGAAAGGTGCCCTATGATGGTGAGTAGATGGTTGGGATGGATGGATGAAAAGGATAGGGAGGCTGGTAAGGGACCTTGTTCTCCCTGGACTACACTTCCTCCCTCATCAGTCAGGACAGCTCAGCTGCAGGTATGGCGGCTCTTTTATCAGAGGCTCGGTGTTTAAATCCTACCTTCACTACTTACTGCCTCTATGGCTTGGGGCCTCCCTGGGCCTCAGATTCTCTTCTTAAAATGAGAGTTAGACTCAGGTAGGGTCTCCTGCAGCTCTGATTCTATGCCCCTGGGAGCTCCAAACCCAAGTCTTTGGCAGGTCTGTGCTCAGAGGGAGCAGTGGCCGGGCAGATGGCAAGGGGACCCCATCACACAAGCAAGAGACACGGCCTGTCTGTAAAACACGTGGCTCCACCCCTGGCTCTGCAGATTCCCCATCCACTCACCATCATCTTTCCCACCCTGGAGACATGTCTCCCCTAATGCCCCTTCTCCTCTTTAGTGAGTCTCAGTAATAATAATGGTGGCAAAGACAACTATTAGACGGGTCACCCAGGCAACGTCCACTTCACTCCTAGCTGCACTCTCCCCTCTCTGGCCGTGTCGGCCTCCTCCCTACTAGCCTGCCCCTGCACTCTGTTAGGTGCTGCTTTCCTATATAGGCTAGAAGCTCTTGGAGAATGGAGACCCAGTCTATTTAACTTTGCATCCCTAGGGCTTAGTCATTAGTACAGTGCATGATAGAGAGAAGGCACTTCACAGATTTTAATTTTTCTCTTCTTCTTTCCTTCTTTTCTTTTTTCTTTCTCCCTTCTTTCCTTCCTTCCTTCTTTCCTTCCTTCCTTCTCTCCTTCCTTCCTTCCTTCTCTCCTTCCTTCCTTCCTTCCTTCCTTCTCTCCTTCCTTCCTTCCTTCCTTCCTTCCTTCCTTCCTTCCTTCCTTCCTTCCTTCCTTCTCTCCTTCCTTCCTTCCTTCCTTCCTTCCTTCCTTCCTTCCTTCCTTCCTTCCTTCCTTCCTTCCTTTCTTTTTCCTTTCCTACTTGTCTGCACTCTATTATCTATCTATCATCTATCATTCTACTTATGTGCCCTCTATTATCTACTTTTCTTTCCTTCTTTCTCCCTCCCTACTCACCTGCCCTCTATCTATCTGTCTCATCTATCATCTGGTCCTTTCTCTATCAGTCTTCTATCTTCTCACCTGCCGGTCATCTACCCACCCACCCATCTGTTGAGCTATCTTTCTATGGCAAAACAAAATAAGTAGCTGTGTAAGAGAGAGCAAAGCAGGTGCTGAGAGTGATGGGGGGGGGGGGAGCAATCCCTTTTGTGAAGGGACCTGGGGCCCCAAGGTGGGCACTGCAACAAGTGAAAGAGAGAGTAGGGACAGCAAGTGGGAGACAACCCCCTAAATCTTGGAGATTTGTTGTAAAATACAGAACAGGAGGCTGGGGGCAGTGACGGGGCACTCGGATGGGTGAAGCTGCAGTAAATTCACACGCACCCTGGCGCCTGCCTCCCAGCATCCCAGAATCCCCTTCTTATAGAGGGGGTGGGGTTTTTTCCTTCAGTTCCCCATCATGGACCAGTTTATAACCTACTTCTCGTCAGACATTCCTCTCCCTCCCCCCTAAATATTTACTCCCAGTTTGTGCTGAGGCCTCCCAGGGCCTCAATTTTCATGAATTAAATATGAACTTCTCTATTGGAGCCAGGAAGGGAGGAAACCCTTGGCCGTCTGTGGGGACCACAGACGATTTAGTGCTTTGGTTGCTGTTGCCTCCTGGGTGATATTTCAAAGGCACTAGGGCTGCACCGACACGTGAGAGGGTCTCTTTCTGAGCCAGAGGCCGAAAGGATGGGAGACAGGAACCTCAGGCACCAAAATCCATGTCGGGTGTTGCTGTCCGAGCTTGTCTTCACTGGCCCCGTCTCTCACCTCGGCCCAAGACAGAGGGTCTGTCTCTGTAACATGGACAGCCTGTGTCTCCTGGAGTAAGTATTAATAGTTGCTAGCATTTATGAAACACCTGACAAACATTATCACTTGACCCTCACATCATCTTTGTAAGGTAGGTGCTACCTGACCCCCATTTCACAATTGAGGAAACTGAGGCAGATAGCAGTTTTCTGACTTGCTGAGGGTCTCCCAGCTAGTAAGTATCTGAGGCTGAATTTGAACTCAGGTCTTCCTGATTCCAGGGCCAGTCCTCTATTCACTGAGCCACCTAGCTGCCTCAAAGGTCACTTAACCTTCCCTGGCCTCAATTTCCTCATCTATAAGATGTTGGAGTTGGGTTCGATGGCTCCTAGAGACCCTGCCACCTTTAGATCTATGCCCCTCTGTAGTTTAAAGAAGGTTCCAAGACATTCTACGTGTGATTATGTCATTTGTTCTACACAACAGCCCATGAGGAAGGCATGATGATGAGGGCTCAGACTTGGGATTTCACCAGTGTGGAAACCCCCTCCGTGTTTGCAGATCTTCCAAAGACTCAAAGAGTTTCAGTTTAGAGTGACTCACCCAGGGTCACACAGCCAGTACATACCACAGTATGTGACCCATCAATCTCAGCTCCCAGGGCAGTTCCTTGACCATTATGCCACACTACTCCTCATATATGTACATGTATGTATGTGTGTGTATGTGTATTTGTGTGTATAAAATGTATTTATATAATATAATCATCTTTGTTCAATCGTTTCTGACTTCATGACCCTATTAGAGGTTTTCTTGGCAGAGATATTAGAGTGATTTGCCATTTCCTTCTCCACTCATTTTACAGATGAGGAAACTGAGGCAAACAGGGTGAAGTGACTTGCCCAGGGTCACACAGCTAGTAAGTGTCTGAGGCTGGATTTGAACTCTGATCCTCCTGACTCCAGGTCCAATGCTTGGCCCACTGTGTCACCTAAGGCTTGATGACTTGAGGTCAGTGGCATCTACTCAATACTTGAGGCTTAGAAGGGCCATGTAAGTCACGTGAGGCCACTCAGCTTGTGCGTCGGGATGGAGTCAGTCACTGAATCCAGGTCTCCTGATTCCCGTCCACTGGGCTCTAGGAGAAAGAGAAGAGACTTTCTCCCAGTTCTTTGGGAGAAAGTCTCAGGCATCCAGAGCCAGCGCCGCGCAGAACGAGATATCCTGGCGCTTGGTGTTAAGCTCATACTTTTGGTTTGTTTCCATGTATTTAACTCCCTTTGGAAGTCTGGGAGCTGTTTGGAGGATGCTGAGTATTGAGCTAATAGAAGGAGCCTTTGGGGGAGGGGCAGTCTGGACCTTCTTCTGTGTACACCCCCTACAGGGATGCCCATCAGCAGTTGCCCGAGGGCTTCTGGGTTACAGCCTGGAGCTCTGGGCACTCTGCCTGCCTCCCCCATGCACACATCGAGGGTTTCCTATGGGATTAACCATGTCATAGAAATAAATATATTTTATATAGAGGGAGAGGCAGAGGCAGAGGCAGTGCAGGGCCCAGCAGAGGAGGGGAAGCTGCCCTCAAAGCAGATGTGCGTTCAAATTCTGCCATGGCATCCCCCAATTATTCACTTAATGTCTCAGTGGTTGGGGAACTCTCAGAGATTGGGAGCTGCAGAGGAGGGGGGACACAGACAGATGGAGGGACAGAAAGACAGAAACAGACAGAGACAGAGAGAGGGAGAGGGAGAGAAGAGAGAGACAGAAACAGGGACAGAGACACAGAGAGAGAGGAGAGAGACAGAGACAGAGAGAAGGAGAGAGAGAGACAGAGACAGGAACAGAGACACAGAGACAGAGACAGAGAGACAGAGACAGAGAGACAGAGAGATAGAGAGACAGAGAGAGAGTGAGAGAGACAGGAACAGAGACACAGAGAGAGAGAGGAGAGAGAAATACAGAAAGAGACAGAGAGGAGAGACAGAGAGAGACAGAGAGGAGAGACAGAGAGAGGAGAGAGAGACAGAGATACAGAGAGAGAGGAGAGACAGAGACAGAGAAACAGAGAGACAGAAGAGAGAAAGAGAGAGAGAGATGGACAGATAGACACAGAGACAATGAGACAGAGGGAGACAGATGGAGAGAAACAGAGAGACAGGGAGAGAGGGAGAGAGAGATGGAGGGGGGGCTTGGGGAAAATTAAAATAAAATAAAAATAAATAAAATAAAATACATACACACATTCAGTAACTAAATAAATGCACTAATGTATCTATGAACTTCGTAGGCACAGATACATACATACATGGGGGTAACTAGGTGGTGCAGTGATAGAGCCCTGACCCAGAGTCAGGAAGAATCATCTTCTTGAGTTCAAATCTGGCTTCAGACACTTACTAGCTGTGTGACCCTGGGCAAGTCACTTCACCCTGTTTGCCTCAGTTTCCTCATCTGTCAAGTAAGTTGGAAAAGGAAATGCCAAACCACTCCAGTATCTCTGCCAAGAAAATCCCCAGCATCAGACATGACTGAAAAACTACTGAACAACAACAGATAATATAAATTGGACCGAGGTTGTCGGGGTGGGGGTGAGGGAGAGACATTAGCAGGTGGACGGATCAGGAAAGGTTTCACGAAGAAAGTGGTACTTGAACTGAATCTTGAAGAAAATTAAGTCTTCTAAGATGGAGAAAGAAGCAGCCAGAGCATTCTCGGCTTGGAGGCAGCCTGTCTAAAGGCCAGCAGACAGGAGATGGAAGGTGTTTGAAGCTGTCCCCATCACACTTGAAAGGCACAAGGGTTTTATCCATATTTACAGGTGAGGAAACTGAGGTGACAGGTGATGCCAGGATTCCAAACCTGGCCTTTTGTTCCCAGATTCAGGCCTCTTTCTGCTTTGCCAAGAATTCTTAATTGCTATGGTTATCCTCTCTAGGAATCCTTGGTTCTCTCTTATTCTGGATGGCTCACAGGTAAAACTAGGTCTCCCCTTCTATTGGAATGGAGGGAGAAGGTCTGAAGAGCTCAAACAGGAAAGACGAAGATCCAGGAGGGCCTGAGATTTCCGCCCATCACCCAGCACATTCAAAGCAGAGCTTGGCCAGACTCCCAGAGCGGGTCAGGATCCTCTCGGCTAACTCTCTATTTCTATTCCGAAAAGATGCAGACATGTTCTCAGGGCTGACATTCCGAGGTGGGATTGTGGCGTCACTCTGCTAAAAGGCAGATGCTTTCCTGGGAAAGAATGTTCTTGGTTGGAAATCTGTTAGACACAGAGCAAGTCCTCGCTTTCTTCTCTCTGACAGATCATCTGGGGCTAAAGGAGATGGATCTAGCGGGTGGTGTGGGTGGGATTGCTACAGTGGGATTCTGCTGGTGACTGGGAGAGGGGACTCTGGGGAAAGGCATCCTGAGTACATCAGACACCAGACCTCTGGGGCAATGTTGAAGGAGCATTGGACCTGGTGGGTCTTCCTGTCATGAGGAAGAAGGGGGCTAGGGTGAAGTGACCAACATCTGGGATGAATTACTGGGCAGGGAAGCGGAGACAGCAATAAAGCAAGGAGAGGGGACCCTGGCTGCTTTGGAGATGAAGGGTGTGGGGGTGGTGGTGGTGATAGTGCAAGAGGAAACAGGAAACAGGGGCCACAGTCTTCACAAGGGGTCAAGTGGATTTAATTTTTGGTGGCCAAGTCCCCCCAGTTCGGAGGAATAAAGAGCACATCAGGGCAGAGCCTCAATTCCTTGGGCCAGTAAGCCTTCATGAGCTCTGTCAGTCCTTTGCAAACCTTGCCCTCATACACGTGTTTCTTACTCCAGTGATCTAAATCCATCAGGAATTCCAGCTCTGGATCCTATCCCAGAGCTAGCCTCTCCCCAATGATAGCAATCTTTGGCTTGTTTTAAAAACACACCTTGTTTCTTATACTTTAATTACTTTGCAATAATCCTCCTCAGTGCCATAGTACCTTTCTTTATGGTGATAACCACCAATTAAAACAAAAATGTCTGATACAGTGATTATGACTGAGAAGAGTAAATACATTTCTGTCCCCGTGGCCCACCACCTCTCCCAAGAAAAATCCATCATCTGCCACCAGTCACAGTCATTGCCTCTGGTCTGAGTTTTGTTCAACATTTTAGCTATGTCTTCATTTGCTTGATTGTAGTTAATGTGTGTAGTGTCTCCCTTGGGCTGCTTTTCTCTACATTGTTAGTTCATATAATATTAGCTTGCCTCTACAGGTTACTTCATATAATAGTAGCTAGTACTTTAAGTGTTGAAAAGTTCTCTCCCTCCTTTCTTTCCTTTTCTTTCTTTCTCTTTTTTCTTTCTTTCCTCTCTGCTCTCTCTTCTCCCTCCCCCTCTCTTCTCTTTCTCTCTCTTTGTGTATCTATCTATCTATCTATATATAATCTCATTTGATTTTCACAATAATGCTGTGAAATAGGTGCTATTATTCCCCCCATTCTACAGATGAGGAAACCAAGACTGAATGAGGTGAGGTGGCTTGCCCAGAATCACAGAGCTGAGAAGTATCTGTGCTCAGATTTGAACCTTTTTCTTCAGGACTCCAACTCCAGCACTCTATCCACATACAAGTCTTCTCACAGATGTCCGGATCACAGACAGCACTAGAGAGGATCTTACAGGTCATCCATTGCAACTTCCCCACTTTACAGATGAGGAAAGTGAAGCCCAAGGAGATTTAGTGACTCATCCAAGGTCACACAGTCAGGAAGTGTCAGAGTCGGGATCTGAACTCAGTATTTTTGCTCCTAACCCAGGGCTTTTCTCACTGGACCAAGCCACTTCCTGCTCCTTCTCCTCCTGCTTCTCTGCATCCCTCAGTGTGTCATTTCAGACAGTGCTGTTATGTTTCTTTACACTCATAGATGATAGTTTGTTCAATCATTCCCCTAATTTGTGCTTCCCTAGTTTGCTCAGTCTGGGACCTTTCCTGCCTTGATTTACCTTTCTGTAAAAGCAAGTGGAGATGCCCCCCCAGGGGCCCTTTAGAGCCAGATGAGTCCAGTCTGTTGGTTTTTGGCAGGCAGTTTCTTTACCTGGCTCTCCCCTCTCATCCCAGCTCAGAGAAAATGGATGGTAATAAGGAGCCATCATTGGGTGTGACCTTGAGTGGGCTTTTGACCTCGTGGCTCCCTCAATCCAGCTGGAAAATTGAGTTTAAAAGAATAAGCCAGAGCTGGAATGTCATTAAAGAACAGCTGCTGCCCCCAGTGTGGAGTTTTCCTGGGGAGAATCTGTCTGTCGCAGAAGCCTGTGGGTGCTGCTTCCCCCAGCCCCAGGGATGTGCTTGGATGGAGTGCTGATAGACCCCCCCCCCCCGCCCCGCTTCTGCTGCTGCCCAGTGCCTTCAGTGGCTGTCCATGAGCAGCTCACCTGAGCCTGATGGGCACCCAGCAGTCAGATCGATGACTGGCAAGTCTGACTTTTAGAAGCCCCAGTGGGTGGGCCCACTGCTGGACCCCAGCCTCTCTTGCTGCAGGGGGCTGCTTGTAATCCCTTGGGGTGGGGGAAGTTCTGTGAAAGGAAGGACCACCAGGAAAGCAAAACTCTGGGGGCCTGGGACAGCCCTCAAGCTGACTGAGCAAGGCCAGAGGATGCTGGGGCTGGTGGCCGAGTTTCTGGAAGACTCAGGGCACGTTCCTTCCTACCTCCACCATGGGAAAGTGGGAAAAGGTAGATTGCCTCTCATCTAGAGACGAGAAATTGTCCCATTCCCCCAAGAGAAGGGTGCCCATCCCTGAAAAAATCCTATTTAGCTTGGCTAGGCTCATGAGGTTAGAGCTGAAAGGTACATCAGAGGGTCCAGCTCCTTCATTTTACAGATGGGAAAACTGAGACCCATAGGTGAAGTCATTCATCTAAGGAGCCATAATTGTACATGACCCTGGGAGGGCCCAAAGTCACAGCAGAGGTAAATGGCAGAACTGACATTTGAATCCAGAAGCCTTGACTGCAGAACCAATGAATAATGAACCAGTGAGAAATATACCTATGAATTGTTATACCTGAGGGAAATCCGCCAGTGGGGGACAGGGGAATGGGCTGAGAGGTGCTAGCATGGGGGATGGCTGGATTTATCCTGTAAGGACCGTTCTACCTCTACATTTATGATCTTACAGTCTAGAAAAGAGGAGCCGTCCCCTTCAAAATCCACCCTTAACTTTCTTGGGGATGGGAAGAAGGGGATCCCTGTCCCATGGTGAAGGGGAATGTCCTGGGCTTGGTTGAATTAAATGGTGGTACAAACCGGTAGAAAACCGCTAAACCTATAGACAGTGGTCACTGTGGGGAAGAAGTGAACTAGAAAGGAAATGTCTCCCATCCTTGCCCCCGATGAAGGCGCCCTAGTACAAAGCCCCATCTGCCTTATTCTGCCACCAGGCAATTGCATTTTTCCTTTGTGTCTCTTATGTGTCCAGGCCTTTGAGGGTCACAACGGGGGCTGATAAAAGAGGAAACATCCAGATTTTGTCCTGAGAAGCTTATGGTCTAGTAGGGAAGCTGAGCACATGTGAGACACTCTAGGGACAATACATGGCAGGTTACGGCAGTCCCCTTGATTCCTTCCATCTCCCCCTACACAAAAAGTCTTTCCCCCAGTCAGGCATGCTCACACATCCTTTTGCTCACGGTGGAGAGAGCACTGACTTCCAAGTCAGAGAAATGAGGTGTGACTCTTCCCCTGGTCCTTATTTCCTCCGTGTCTTGGGGACAAGTCATTTTATTCCTCTGGGTCTCAGTTTCTTCATCTGTAAAAGAGCTAGTTAGAATGGATGACCCTTGTGGTCCTTTCAGCTGGAGAAGGAAATGGCAAACCCCTCCAGTATCTTTGCCAAGAAAACCCCAAATGGGGTCACAGAGAGTGAGATGTGACTGAACAATGAATGATCCCTTCAAGTACTTCATTGGTAAGTTTTGGATTTGGACCCAGGTTCTCTGCCTGAGGGCCACTATCCTTTGCCTCCTTTAGCTCCTAGGATGTCAGGACCAAAAGGGGCCTTGGGCACCTGCCACCTTCACTTACAGAGGAGGCCCATGAGCCCCAGAGAGGGCAGACTCATTCCAATGTTCTCTCCATCTGGTCTATTTCTGTTTCCTTCTTCTAGAGAGTTTGGTTTAGCTCGGGGCTGCTCCACTTTTAGGCTAGTCAATACATCCAGGTAAGGAGAGGCTATGGTATGAAGGCAAGGGACCCGAGTTCACATGCTGTCTCTGAGATTTCCTATCTGTGTGTTCTTGGGTAATTCACCAAACTTCCCTGGGTCTCAGCTCCTTCCTCTGGAAGCCATGGGGGCAAGAGGCCCTCTGAGATCCTTTCTAGAGCTGGTCCTAGGATGAATCAGTTCTCCCTTGGCCTCAATTCATTCCCCTGTAAATGATGGGGTTGGATTAGACAGGTTCCAGGCTTCTTGTACTATGACTTTCTGTCCTGTCATAAAACAGAGGAAGGAAAGTGAGAGGGGGCTCAAAGTTCAAGTTAATGAGTGTCTGACTAGAGCTGGGGAGGGGCAATTGGGAGGATTGCTGTCAGATCAACTGATCAATCGCTGGCTTGGAGGAAAATGGTGACAGAATTGAGCTTGTGGAGAAAACATGGTGTAAAACACCCATCCATTTCTTCTCTGGCCCCACTCAGATTGCCCCCCAGCCCCGAGGGACAGCATGACAGAGTGCTGAGCCAGGAGTGGGAGAGGCAATGATGCGCTCAAGGCTGGGCTCTGCCCACAGACACCCACCCTCTGATGGCTTTGGGAGGCAGACTGAGGATTAGTGAAGAGGTCATTTTCTCTTGATTTGTGGCTGGCTTGCCTTTGGTCCAATTATCGATGGCTCCCTGCAGGCCACACCCATACACACACCTTGCTGTTCTGGTCTGGGGAACTCTCCCTAGATTTCTCCTAGAAACACTGTAGGTACTTCCCATGATTATTAAACAACCAGAGATCACACATACTCATTGTTGTGCTGTACATGGCCATGCCAATGGTCTCTGACATTTCGTATGAGACCTTGGGCAAGTCTCTTCCCCTGCTGGTTCTCAGTCTCCTTTTCTGTAATATAAGGAGGGTGAACTAGATGACCACTGAGGTCACTTCTAACTCTAGATCTTCGATCCCCTGAAGCCCAGGTGAAAATGCTGAGAGTGGAGACTTTGGGGAGCTGTCCTGCAGATAGATTTGCACATACTGTCATTCAGTCCTTTTCAGTCATGCCTGACTCTCCATGACCCCATTTGGGATTTTCCTGGCAAAGAGCAGTTTGCCATTTACTCCTCCAGCTCATTTTACAGATGAAGAAACTGAGGCAGAGATAAGTTCAGTGACTTGCCCAGGGTCACATATCTAGGAAATGTCTGAGGTCAAATTTGAATTCAGATCTTCCTGATTTCAGGCCCAGTGCTCTTTCCTCTGCACCACCTAGCTGCCCCTGGGTGAGGCATAAAAGAAAAATCCTGGATTTTCAGAGAGACTCAGTTGTCAAGAGAATGGGTTCTGAATCTCTCCTTTGACACATACTGACTAGATGGTCCCAAGCAAGTTACCTCATTTACCTTAATTTTGCATGGCTCAAATGTGCTCTCTCCTTATTTCCACCTATTATATTCTCTAGTTCCCTTCAAGCGGCTAAAGTAACCATACTTGAAGCCTTTCCTGCTCATATTTCTACCCCCCAAATCCATATTTTCTATTTATTTATGAGTGACCAAGTTGTTTCCCCTGACCAGACTGTAAATTCCTCAAGGAAAGGTATTGTTTCATTTTTGTCCTTGTATCCCAGTGCCTGGTATGCAGTAGGTGCCTAAGAAATGCTTACTGACTGATTGATTAAGCCTCAGTTTCCTTATCTGTATATTGGCGGTGATACTTGTGCCTCTAACCTCCCCAAGTTACCACTAGAGTGTTTTAAACCTTGAAGCATTACCGGGATGGAAGGTCTCTTTTTCAATCCTATGTTCATTTCATATACAAATCCTAGTGTTATATTCTGCCCTATGCCAAAACATATTTTTATTCAGTTTTAAGGTGTGACAACTCAATGACTGTAAAGAAGGAAGAGCCAAATGAAATCCTTCAGTGTAAAGAGGAATTCTGACTAAATCACTGACATTCCAATGACCTGTTTCACTCTTAACCTCCTCATAGGAGAAATGATGCAGATTAAGGGTAAAGAGAAATAGAGAGCATTCCCCCAAGATGGCGACAAAGGCGAAGAAGGAAGCCATTGTCCCCCCCAAGACAGAAGCCAAGTCCAAGGCTTTGAAGGCCAAGGAGGAGGTGTTGAAGGGTGTCCACAGCCACAAAAAGAAGATCTGAACATCCCCCCCTTCCAGAGACCCAAGACACTGAAGCTTCGAAGGCCCAAATACCCTCGGAAGAGAGCCCCTCGGTGGAACAAGCTCGATCACTATGCCATCATTAAGTTTCCTTTGACCACTGAGTCTGCTAGGAAGAAGATTGAGGACAACAAGATCCTAGTTTTCACTGTGGATGTCAAGGCCAATAAGCATCAGATCAAGCAGGCTGTAAAGAAGCTGTATGACATTGACATGGCCAAGGTCAACACACTGACCCAGCCTGATGGAGAGAAGAAGGCCTATGTCCGTCTTGCTCCAGACTATGATGCTTTAGATGTTGCCAACAAAATTGGAATCATCTAACTTCTTGTGTCCAGCTGTGTCCTGTTCCACCTCCAATAACATGGTTTCCAGAATAAAAATAAAAGAGAGAGAGAGGTAGAGAGAGCATTGTACAGGCTTGGGGTTTGGTTTGGTTTTGGTTTGAGTTCTTCTGGTGGGCTTTTTTGGGAAGTTACTATTTTAATGATTGAGAAAGAACAGCCAATTGACACTTTTGGACATTTGATACAGTGGAGAGAGCACTGGGTCTGGAGTCTGAAAGGCCTGAGTTCAAATTTGACCTCAGGCACTTACTAGCTGTGTGACCCTGGGAAAGTCACTTCCCCCTTCTTGCCTCAGTTTCCTCATCTGTAAAATGAGTTGGAGAAGACAGTGGCACCCACTCCAGTATCTCTACCAAGAAAACTCCAAATGGGACCATGACTAAATAGGACATGACTGAATAGAAAACAATGTTTAAAGGCACTGGAAATCTTTTATTTCTCCTATTGATTCCCACATAGTGTATAATTCAAGCATGACATGGTAGAATGAATGTTGGACCTAGAGTCAGAAGACCTGGTTTCAAATTATGACTCCCCACTGCCTCACTGTGTGACCTTGGGCAAATCAATCTCTCTAAGCCTCACTTCCCTCATCCATAAAATGAAGGGCATGGTCTAGAGCAAGGATTTCATTTTCTTAGATCAGGGATTTTTTAAAAATTTAAATGATTGTTTAAGTTATTTTAAAAATTATTAATTTTATTTATGTATATTTTATAAAAATTTAATTTTATAAAATTACTTTATTAAAATTTTTTTTTGAGTTCTAAATTCTCTCTCTCCCCCTCCCCCTCCATCCCCCATTAAGAGGACAACAATGTATAGAGATCAAGTGTTCTTAACCTGGGCCTATGAATTTGTTTTTAAAACATATATATTTTGGCAACCAGATTTTTTTTTAAGCAATTGGGGTTAAGTAACTTGTTCAAGGTTACACGGCTAGTCATTATTTATGTGTGGGTGCTCATTTTCTGAGGCCGGATTTGATCTCGGGTCATCCCAGCTCCGAGGCCGGCGCTCTTACTCACTGCGCCGCCTAGCCGCCCCTTTTAGGGCAATTGGGGTTACGTAACTTGCCCAAGGTCACAGGGCTAGGTTTTTGTTTGTGTGGATTAAGTGTCTGAGGCCGGATCCGAACTCAGGTCCTTCTGACTCCAGGGCCGACGCTCTACTCACTGCGCCACCTAGCCGCCCCTTGGCAACCAGATTTTAATATAATTGGTTTCTTTTGTAATCCTATATATTTTATCTTACCTTGTCAGGTTTCAGTGATAAAAGAAAAAAGTTCCTAAAGTTTTTTATCTGTGAACTTCTTTCAGTCCAAAAAAGAAATGGTGTGAACCCTGGAGGAATTTAACATTTATGTTGCTGTTGAATTAATTTTTCATCAATTTTTCAGTTGTTTCTGACTTTCCATGACCCTATTTGGGGTTTTCTTGGCAGAGATACTGGAGTGGTGTATCCATTTCCTTGTCTGGCTTATTTTATAGATGAGGAAACTGAGGCAAACAGGGTGAAATGACTTGCACAGGCTCACACAGTGTCTGAGGCTGGATTTGAACTCAGGAAGATGGGTCTTCCAGACTCCAGGGCCTGGTACTCTATCCATTGCATCACCTAGCTACCTAATTTAATATACTACTCAGAATATTCTGCAATTATCTATTAAGGTGCCATTAAAGAATTTTTAGTGTAACTCCACCCCTCCCTTCACTTAGACATTGTTATGAGTCCCCATTGAGCATAGTCCACTTCTGAGCTCCAAGTTCATTACAGTTCTATCTCTGTGATCCTAAAGATCCCCAAAATTTGTACCCGAAACATTGTTACAGAGTGATTGTAACTGATTGTACCTGATGGAACTTTGCAAGTTTCTGTATTATTCCTGTTTTCTTTTGTGTTCAGCCTGAGTGGACTTTCCTTACCTCCTTAGTCATTGTTTCCTCTTCTTTCTACTGCATTTCATCCCTCTCCACATTATTCTGAATTTTCATCTCTGCTTGTGGCAAAGTAATATTTCATTACATTTGGCTACTACAGTTTGTACCAACCGTTGCACACAAAATTGGTTTCTAACACTTTGCTATCACGCACAGTGTCATATGGCTATTCCTAGACAGTTCGATATTTTGTTATCAGTAATCTTTTTGTGTTCTTGATAAGCAATGTTGATGCAGTGGTTAGTCCAAAGGTTCCCAAACTTATTTGGCTTACTGCACCCTTTTAAAGAAAAAAATTACTAAGCACCCCTCTGGAAATCTACTTTCTTTAACCCTCCAACAGTTTAAAAAAATTGTGTCATTTAAAAAAAAATAGATTAAAAAAAAAAGACTCACCTTAAATTTAATAATTTATTGTAAATTTGGTTTTTTTTCCTGCATTGAAATTTTGATGATGCAATATTGCATCACGTAACCATATAGTATCATATTGTAAGCAAGTCATAACATGCACATATTTCTTCCAGTGCATCTTGGACTTCTCAACAATGTGTGACATTTTAGCCTGCCAACACTTGCTTCTTAAGACCTATTGGAGGGCTTGACCACTGATCCGTTTACCCTTCATTTTGTGTGTTTATTTGGAAAATGATGTAATCACTACAACTTTAACCTTGTTACACAACAGATGAAACATATAGGAATATTTTTTTCAAAAATTTCTTCTCTCTTCCTTATGCTTCAACCTCCCCCTTATTCAATGCCCCTCAGTTGTGCCAAAGGCTACTACAACCCTCCTGGATCACTCCAGTGCCCTCCAGCAGGCAGTATCACCTACTTTGGCAGCCTATGGGATAGAGAGTCAGGAAGCCTTGGGGTTCCAGCCTCGCCCTTGATACCTATCAGCTGTGGAGCCTGGACAGACCACTTAATCTCTCAATGCCCCCCCCCACCAACCCCCACAACTCCCTAACTGTAGAGCTGCCTGTCTGCCTTGGTAGAGAAAATTCATGGGCTTATAGCTCAAGAGCTGGAAGGGACCTTAGAAGTCATGCTGTTAATTCAATCCCCTCAATTTTATAGATGAGGAAATTGTCACAGCTATGTGACTTGCCCACGGTCACACAAACATTTAGATCTAGAAAAAGACTTTAGAGGACTCTAAAGTTCAACCCTTTATTCTGCAGATGAGGAAACTGAAGACTTGTCCAAGATTATAGATCCTTACTGAGAGCCCCCAATACCAATAAAATCAAAGGACAGGTAAAACAAACAAACAAACAAACACATAATTTACTCTTTAGGGACCAAATGCACAAGCGGAATGATTGGAATTACTGGGTGTATAATTTTTCTCGTATTCTCCAATGGCTGGCCCTTTGCACTGCTCACTGATGTATTAGTGTGTCTGTCTTCCCATAATGTCATTACTGGTGATTTTTTTTTTCATCTTTTCCCTTTCTTTGACAATTTGATGGGTGTGAGATGATACCACAGAGTTGTTTCAATTTGCATTTTCCCAACCCTAAGTGATTTCGAGCATTTTTCCAGATGGTTGTTGATAATTTCATTAGCAGCATTTTAAAAATAAAACAAGCAGTACTTAGGAAAGAAAAAGAAGAAATATGATAAACCCCTAGACTTCAATAGGGTCAGGAAGTTCCCACTTTGACTTCAAAGCTGGACCTTGTACCAAACCATATTTAGCCCTCAAACTTTAAGAATATATGCTCTTCTCAGGGTGGATACTGTAATGGAAATGCAGATTTAAAGATCTTCCCTGCCCCTAGATTAAGTGTACCTGGAACCTGTGGTGGGAGGCTTGTTTTTCAGGAATGCCCACACCTTGATACTTTATGATTGGGCAGTGGGTCAAGAAGGTTGTTACATTCTCTGAGCCAGAAGAAGGCTATAAACCCTGATGGGAGGCTTTGCTTTGGGGCTCACTTTGAGAAGTGTTGTGTGATTTGACCAGATGAGACTCTGGGCAGCTGTTGAGAGCTCCCTGGCTTTGAAAACTCAGATGTTGATGTTTCCCTCTCTGGTAACTGTGATTTGGTATTGAGGTAATGGTTGGACAGTTTGGAAGCCTGTCTGCTTGATCTGTTTCTTTCTCTGTTTTGAAACTTCTGTCTGTAATACTCTGAAGTTTTCCCCTGAACTAGGTAAACGATATATATTTGATTGATTAAAGTAAGCTTGTTAACCCCATTTTGAGTTGCTTTCCTTTAGAAAAGCAGATCTAAGAACCTGTGCTGACAGCCACCCTGTGGATGTTGGCGTGCTTGCCGATACAGATACTCAACCAACACAGATTGCAACCCTGCTGGGACTGAGTAGACAGTCTTCAAGCCTTGCCATGGCTAAACAATTTTCCACCCTGTAGATAATCTGGTGATGAATCCTTCTGCACTTAACTAGGCCAGTCCTTGGTCAACAGATATCTGCCACTGGGCCCATATGCTAAGCCTTTCTGGACTTTCCAGTGTTTGCACTCTATCAATTTCTCCTTCAAGAACCCAGACTGACCTCCATGAAAGGAGGAGGTCTCAGAGGAGGATTTGAATGGAGACAGAGGGGGAACGCAATCAAAATACCTTGGTTAAAATTAATTATTTTCTTCCTCTGACTTCTTCATCTTCCATATAGTATGTTGGAGTCACTCTGGCTCTACCCAAATGGCCCTTAATGAAGTGTGTAGTATTTCCTTGAAGGGCTTTTCAGGTAGCTTTGTAACACAGTGCCTGGACATAGTAGATGGCTTAACAAATGTTTATTGACTGACCAGTTGACTGATTTTCCTTCTCTTGCCCTGTGCCAACCCCCATTTGCAGCCTGGATCATTTGTCTCTTCTCTTGTGTAATAAGATCTTCCCCCAGTTTCCCATCTTATATTTATGAACTTGAGAGTGTCAGAGCTAGACAGGACCTCATTAATACAGGGATAAAGACACTGTCAGCAGAAGCAGAGGACCTGGTTCAAATCTTGCTTCTTACATTGTGACACCATCCTGTAAAATAAGGGGATTGAACTGAATGACCTTCTGGGGTTCTAAGTCACTTTACTTCAAAGGGCCTCAGTTTCCTAATTTTTAAAGTGAGTGAGTTTGATTGGATGGCCTGTGAGGTCCAGATGTTGGATCTTGTGATCTTTGCCCAAATCCTAACTTTACTGAAGAAGAAAATGATGCTTAGAGAAAGGGAGAGATTAGTCCAAGGTCACACAAGGTTGGAGGTAGGGCTGAGGCCCAACCTCAGGTCTTTCAATTCCCAGACTTGTTCCCTTCCTCTTCCCAATGGATCTCATCCAGTTTATCTCTCCTTCTTTGAGATAAGGATGACGGTGTAAGACCAACAATGTCCACATGACCTTGTATTTACATAGCGCCATTCCAGAAAGAGCTGAAAGGGCTTGGCTCCCATTTGCTGTCCTTCTCTCCCATCCTCCCGGGGCAGGAATTTCCCTTTCACTCCCACAGAGAAAGAAGTGGTAGCACTTGAGGGAAGAGCTGTGCCAAAGGGGGCATTATTCTGTTCATCCCTGAGTGTTACCAGATCCCCTTGGAGCCTGTGTCCAGAGCACTGTGGGGAAAGAAAGGATGGAGACAATTTCTATCTTTTGCCTCTTTCCAAAGAAAGGCTGGGAGCTGCAACCTGAGTCCCTGACAATGGATCAGAGGGACTGACCTACCCTTCACAAAGGTCATCTAGATGATCCCTAAGAGTAAGTCACTGGGGGTGGCTAGGTGGCGCAGTGAATAGAGCGCCGGCCCTGGAGTCAGAAGGACCTGAGTTCGGATCCGGCCTCAGACACTTAATCCACACAAACAAAAACCTAGCCGTGTAACCTTGGGCAAGTTACTTAACCCCAATTGCCCTAAAAGGGGCGGCTAGGCGGCACAGTGAGTAAGAGCGCTGGCCTCGGAGTTGGGATGACCCGAGATCAAATCCGGCCTCAGAAAATGAGCACCCACGCATAAATAATGACTAGCCGTGTAACCTTGAGCAAGTTACTTAACCCCAATTGCTTAAAAAAAAAAAAAGAGTAAGTCACTGGCTCACTGCAAATCATAGTCTAAGAGTATTATGATTCCTCCAAGACCCTCAGTTACATCCTTTGTAAAGTACAGGTGACTGCTTCCCCCCACCCCTTTCAGTACTGAAGTTAGTTCTGCCTTCAGAGTGCTTGGAGATCATTGGAGATTGACATCATGCCAATCTAATTTTACTCAGGCCTCAACTGTCCAGGTTAATGAAGATCAGGCAGAGTCTGGAAAAGTGATACCCTAGAAACACTCCCCACTCCCCCAATCTCCACCAGCCAAGCCTCCCTTTGACCCAGATTTGCTCTGATATCCCACAATTTTTTTTCTAGGGTTAACCAAAAGTGACTAACTTCCCTCCCTCTGCTGCCTCACCAAAAAGCTGTCCCAATCAGCAAGTTTTGAAGGAAGAAATCATGACTTGGATATCCCAAAGAAGGGGACATTTTCATCCAAAAGACCATAGAATCACAGATTGAGAACTGAAGGGTTGCTGATTCTAAACCCCTCATTAAAAATAATTTTAAAGAGTTTTATCAGTGCCATTTGTGTTTTTTTTTTTTAAAGCAATTGGGGTTAAGTAACTTGCTCAAGGTTACACGGCTAGTCGTTATTTATATGTGGGTGCTCATTTTCTGAGGCCGGTTTCAATCCCGGGTCATCCCAACTCCGAGTCTGGCGCTCTTACTCATTGCGCCACCTAGCCGCCCCTGCCATTTGTATTTTTGTCACAGCTATCTCTGGGGCAGGAAAATGTAGGGCCTCTTCTTTTCAGATCAGAAATTCTTAACAGCCCTCACCCTCCTCATAGATTTCAGGGAATCTATGACCTTAAATGGGAACAAAAATGACCCCTTAGTTTTCACTAACCTCTAGCTGGAATTGAGCATTACTTTCCATTGTGAATGTGGGCAACAAACTGTATTCTGAGAAGGACTTCACCAGACAACCAAAGAAGTTGACTGAAGAAGACTGGGCTTGGATTCTATTCTGACTCCGTCTTCTCCCCCCACCTCCATCTTGGACAAAGAGAAAAAATTAAGCAAACACACCCCATGCAGTGCCTGTCTCTGATGCGGGTCACCCTATACTATATGGTGTCAGATAGAGTCTCTGTAATGGACATTTGGGCTTCATTTTTTTCTTTGTCATAAGGGCAGGTTCCATCTGGAGCAGGGTGGGAAATAACAAGAAGACAAATGGTGTCTATATATATTTCTCTCTCTTTTGCTTTTTGGAGAGGGAAGGCAGGACAATTGGGGTTAAGTGACTTGCCCAAGGTCACACAACTAGTTAAGTGTCAAGTGTCTGAGGTTGCTTTTGAACTCAGGTCCTCCTGACTCCAGGGCTGGTGCTCTATTTGAATACTGCACCATCTAGCCGCCGATATATATGTATATTTTAAAACAGGGATTTCATAAGATTCTAAATTAGGACTGAAAGGACTTCAGACATCATAGCCTCATAGATCTAGGTCTGGAAGGCAGCTCAAGGGCCATCTGGTTCAACACCCACATTTGACAGATGAGAAAGCTGAATCTGGAGACATGAAATCATTCGCTCAAGGTTCCAGACTAGTAATCATAAGATACTAGAGGGAGAAGGGGAAGGGACCTATCCTCATGCTACAGATGAGAAAACAGAGGAACAGGGACTTGCCCAGACTATACAGTAAGTCTAAGTGGATTCAAACCAGGATTTAAACTATGATCTTCTGACTCCAGTTGCTCTTTCTAGTGTGTTTGGTTGGATTTGATTCTTCTGACCCCATTTGGGGTTTTCCTAGCAAAGATACTGGAGTGGTTTGGCCATTTCCTTCTCTAGCTCATTTTATGGATGAGGAAATTGAGGTAAACATTTGAGGGTTCGGTGACTTGCCCAAGGTCACACAGTTAGGAAGTGTCTGAGGCTGGATTTGAATTCAGATCTTCCTGATTCCAGACCCAGCACTCTATCCACTGCACCACCAAGCCATACTCCTTTGCCTTTCATCACCAAAGTCCTGTAGGATAAATAGCTCAAGAATTATTTTCCTCATTTTCCAGATGAATAGATTGAGAGGTGAAATTATTTGCCCAAAGGTCAGAGCTAGGATTCAAACCTAGGCCCCAGCTGACTTCAAGTCCACATTCTTCTCACTCCAGCCAAAGGCCCTGAACAATCCAGATTTGCCAAATTCAGGTTTTCTTCAGCATCTCAGCTAAGCATCTTGGCCTGAAAATCACAGCAAGATCTGGTCACAGAAGCACAGACACTGAGTTCAGTGTCTTCCATTTAACTTCACATGGAAAATTTGGTTTTTCACAGCAGAGCTGTGGGCTTAGAAAAAAACAGCTCCAAGTACGTCATTGTCACAGGCTCAGCTTGGCTGGGATAATTAATGCCTTGACTGCTGGGAGCTTCCTTAGGCACACTTAACCATTTTTCCTCCTATGCAGTTTTGGTTTGGTTTGGTTAGATTTCCCTCCTTGTCAGCTAGTCAAGGGGTCAAGTGTCCTGATCCAGGGAGTGGGAGCACAGGGCACTGGGCTCTTTGGACAGGAAGTCAGGCCCTGGGCTGGGCACCTCAAGATCCAAGAGACCCCTTTCTTCTCCTCAGAGCACTGGAGATGATTGCTGGGGTGGGTAGAGACCATCTACAAGCTAGGAAGATCTGGGCTCAAGTCTAACCCCTGATATATCCTGGTTACAAGACCTTGGGCAAGTCATTTCCCTTCCCAGAACTCCAGGAAATTTTCTAATAATGCAAGTTGCAGAATAGGTGCCCACCAACACTGGCAGAAGGATTTCTGCATTCTCCATTTCCAGGCCAGTGGGGCACAATTCATTCAAAGAGCATTCATTAAACATTTGCTGCAAGTACAGCAACATCTATGGAAAAGCTTGGGCCCAAAAGACAGATCATGACTTTGAACCATTCAATTGACAAGGATTTAGTAAGTGCCCACTTTGTGCTGGGCTCTGGGTGAGACACCAGGTCAGATAGTTCCTGTCCTGAAGGAGATTAGATTCTATAAGAAAAAATGTATGTATATCAGTATATGCAATGTATACACACATACATGTATATATCTCTATCTCTGCCTATTACTGTATGTATCCATTCATCCATCCATCTATCCATCTTTCTATCCATCATCTATTCATCTGTCTATTAATCCATTTATCCATCCATCCATCCATCCATTTAATCAGTCTATCTATCTATCTATCCATCTATCCATCCATCTATCCATCTATCAATACATCCATTTAACCAGTCTGTCTATCATCTATCTATCTATCTATCTATCTATCTATCTATCTATCTATCTATCCATCCATCCTTCTATCTGTCTGTCTGTCTACCTATCCATACATCCATACATCCACCCACCCACCCACCATCCATCCATCCATCCATCCATCCATCCATCTATTTACTCAGTCTATCTATCTATCTATCTATCTATCTATCTATCTATCTATCTATCCATCCATCCATCCATCTATCAATACATCCATTTAATCAGTCTATCATCTATCTATCTATCTATCTATCTATCTATCTATCCATCCATCCTTCTATCTGTCTGTCTACCTATCCATACATCCATACATCCACCCACCCACCCACCATCCATCCATCCATCCATCCATTTACTCAGTCTATCTATCTATCTATCTATCTATCTATCTATCTATCTATCTATCTATCTATCTATCTTTCTATCTGTCTATCTATCTATCTATCTATCTATCTATCTATCTATCTATCCATCCATCCATCCATCTATCAATACATCCATTTAATCAGTCTGTCTATCTATCTATCTATCTATCTATCTATCTATCTATCTATCTATCTATCTATCTATCTGTCTATCTATCTATCCATCCATCCTTCTGTCTGTCTACCTATCCATACATCCATACGTCCACCCACCCACCCACCATCTATCCATCCATCCATCCATCCATTTACTCAGTCTATCTATCTATCTATCTATCTATCTATCTATCTATCTATCTTTCTATCTGTCTATCTATCTATCTATCTATCTATCTATCTATCTATCTACCTACCTACCTATCTATCTATGGTAATTTCAGTGGGACACACTAGCACCTGGAAACAACTGGGAGAGGTCTCATATCAGAACTCAGTCTAATTTAAGGAAGTTACAGATTCTAAGAATCAAAGTCATGGAATTTTTAAGAGTCAGAAGGAATCTTAGTGGTCACCTGGTCCAACCCATATCCAAAAGGAATTCCCACTATAATCAATCAATTAGCAAGCATTTATTAAACACCTGTACCAGGCACTGGGAATATAAGCACAAAGAATGAAACGCCTCCTACTCTCAATGAACTTTGCTTAAAGACCTTTGGAAGGGGAAGAGAGCATTCCAGGCATGAGGAAGGGTGTTGTGTGTCAGGAGCTGGAGGAAGGCTAGTTTTATTGGATGATAGAGCTTGAAAAGGGGAATGGTGAGGTAACCCAAGTCCCAGAGCCCACTGGTGTAGGGCTCTTCTCCCAGGTGGAGATCAGTGCCCAGCACCTGTATGAGTGCCTGGATGGAGTTGTCGAGACTGGGAAAGAGGCGAGGCTCGCTCTCTTTCAGCTTGAGTCTTTTTAGAATTCTTCAGGCCTCAGGCACTGCTGACATTAAGCTTCAAGAGAGAAGACGGACAATGCCAGCCCCACTTCAGCTTGCTGAAGGAAAAGACTCTGGGGAGGAGCCAAACAAGAAGGAGCCCAGATCGCCCCCTTACTACACTAGACACTAGGCATTTCTGCTTGAGTGAGATCTAAGTCTCTCTTTTGGTTGAGCTGAATTGGCCTGTTCCCAATGAGAAAGCTCCTTCATTCCGTATTGTATGGAACATATTTTCCTATGTACATTTTCTCTGATTTTTGTTTTGCAATAATTTAGATAAATGGGTTTCTTGGCTACTTACTATGAGTGTTCATCAAGGACCTGATATCTGGCGGGAAAAGGAGTCAATGCTTAGATGTAAATCATGGGTCCTCCTGCTTTTCCCAGTTTTTAAACATTAGTCAGAAGTTAGCTTGAACCTGAAAATCACATCACCCATTCTAACAACAAAGGGAGCAGCTGGATATGATTCTATCCCATTTTCCCCTCCCTCTGAGGAAAACAGAGCAGCCTCTGGTCTCGACCCACTGCCTCCATTCCTGGCAAGAATTAAAGTCTCCCTTAAGGAGGATGAGGGGAGAAGATGTTAACTCTGCTTCCCTTTTAGTCACACAATGACACTGCAATGCTACATGCATGGGATGGTCCTCATTACATGTATAAATAGGCCTGGAAAGATAGGTTGGAGGCAGACTGTGAAAAGCTTTAAATGCCAATCAGAAGGGACAACTAGGTGGCAGAGTAAATAAAACACTGACCCTGGAGTCAGGAGGACCTGAGTTCACAACTGATCTCAAACACTTACTAGCTGTGTGCCCCTGGGCAAGTCACAACCCCAATTGCCTAAAAAAAAAAAAAAAAAAAATCCAATCAAAGTAGTTTGGACTTGATTCTAAAGATATTAAAGAGCCACACCTGACCTTGTCACTGAATACCTGTATGTCCTTTCACCTCTCTGGGCCCCAGCTTCCTCACCTCTAGAATGAGGGCATTGGACTAGGCATCCTTCTAGCTCTAAATCTTTGGTATTATTCTCTGGCATTTGGGCAAGGTGAATTGCTAGGCAAAAGGCAAGAAATGAGAACTCCCATTTGAATGGGAGGAGAGGGAGAGACAACCCCTTCCATTCTACAAATCCACCTTTGGGCATCTGGGGAGAGAGCTGGGAAGGCAGCTCATGCAACACTTCCCCTCAGACCATGATGGAGATTCCAAAGATGTTGAATCCAAGAGCATTGGGAATAGCAGTGGTCCCCAGACCTCTGGCCCTGCTTCCAGCCCAGGCTCCACAGCCATTAATGAAGAGAATGATCATTGTGAAGGAAGGGTCCACCTTCCTCAATGCTGCCAACATCAACTGTTCACCAACCACCATCCATGGCCTTACAGTGGCAGTACCTGGCGGAGTCCCAGTCCTGACCCACAGTCAGCATATCAGGAATCAACTGCTGTGGAAATGTGGCCTGGGAACCACATCTATGGTGCTTTAGCCACAACTACTAACGATTTAGAGAAGGAAATTCTCCCACCAAAGTCTCTGATCAAACCAAATGGTTCAACATTGGAAACTATTCTCTCAACCCACATTTAAACTGGCAGACTGGGTCACCAGAACATTGCTGCTGTATCTTCCTTCAGGGGATCTAAGCCCAGCTTTGAAGAGCTGAAGACTGGTATTTCTCCCACCAATAGCTTATGAGCCCCCACCAGTGTATTCCCCCTTGCCGTGATTATCTGTTGATACCAATTAGTTAGCCAGACTCAACTAACTTTTAGGAGAAGGTATTTACTAAGGTCATATGATAAGAATAATTGGTATAAAACATCCCAGAATCAGTGACACTCTCTGTCGGTTTCTCTCTCTCTCTCTCTCTCTCTCTCTCTCTCTCTCTCTCTCTCTCTCTCTCTCTCTCTCTCTGTCTCTCTCTGTTTCTGTGTCTCTACCCCTCTTTCTCCCTCCTCTCTGTCTCTGTCTCTCTCTATATACATATATAATATAAATAAACACACATATATATCCATACACACAATTATTTAGATATATTAGATGAGGATATATTAGATATATACATTTCATCATTACAGTCTTCCCCAAGGATATATTAGATATATACATTTCATCATTACAGTCTTCCCCAAGCTTCTGGAAGACTTTCCTGAGTAGAGGCTCTGATTATAATGTAGCCACACCTTGAATCGTTAACCATCTGAATCATAGGAGAGAAGGATTAATGCTGGGCTGAGCCAGGCCCAGGAAGAACTCGGGATAAGCCCTTCGGGCAGGAGTAGAACAGGTGAGGGCGATGGGTGAAGAAAAGGAAGGGAGGAGAAATTTCTGCCCTTCCTTGTGGTGCCAGAGGGTTGACCCTGAATAAGAAAATATTTAGGCTGGTCACCCCATGGTGATAACGACTGCACCCAGTAAACATGTCTTTCCCACCCTGTTCCCTCAGTTAATCCTTGTAATAACCTCTAAGGTTTCAACATAATAAGGTTCCTCCCCAGGCCCCTCGCTGCCCCTTTTTGTTTGTTAACAGTTGAAGAAACAGCTTCATGGGCTCAAGGACCACAGATCTAGATCTGGAAAGGATGTTACACATCACCAGTCTAACCCCTTTTAAAGATGGGGAAACATCAGAAGGATGTTAAATCCAGGTTGGTTAAATGATTTGCTCGAAGTGGCATTGTATGTAGGAGAGCCTATATCTGAGCCTGGGGTTTCTAGTTCCAAAGCCACTGCCTTTTCTACTATCCCACAGCTCCTCAGAATGGTTTGCCCAAGTTTACACACCTCATAAAAGGAAGGGAGGGAGGACTTGAACCCAGAACTTTTGACTCCAAATAGAGCTCATGAGACCACAGCTGTAATTGATTTCAGGTGAGTTTTTCACTTTTTTTTATTGTTACAAGGGAGAGGTGAATTGGAGTAGAGGGGGCAGGGCATGCTAGGAAATGACAAAAAACCAAAATGAAAGGGGATAGGGAAGAAAAAAAGGAAAAAAAGAGAAATTTACAGGATAATTTTGTTGTCTATGTGAAAGGAAAGGCAAGTTGTGGCCAGTAGATTTGTAGTTTCATTTGTAATTGTCTTTTTTATTATACTATGTTATGGAAATGCTTGCTTTATTCCATAAGTGAAAAATAAAATGTTTTTTTAAAAATGAAAACTAGAATCAGATAAAATAGAGTAGCTGATAATGGGTCTGTACTTGGGGCTTGGAAGATGGGAGTTCGAATCCTGCCTCAGGCATTTCTAGCTGTGTGGTGCTGGACAAGTCATTTTCTCACTCTGCCTCAGTTTCCCCATCTGAGGGCCTTGTACTTGATGGTTTATAAGGTCCTTTCCAGCCCCCAAAAGGAAGCAGGAGAAGATAAAACACTTCCCATGTGGAGCTATAGCCTCCTTAACCCCATCTACAGCCTCCCCTTCCCCTCCCACGCACACAATGTTGCTGTTCCATTGTTTAGTCATGTCTGATTCATTGTGACTCCATTTGGGGTTTTCTTGGCAGTTACTGGAGTGGTTTGCCATTTTCTTCTCCAGTTCATTTTACAGATGAGGAAACTGAGGCAGAATGAAGTGATTTGCCCAGGGTCACACAGCTAGGAAGTGTCTAAGGCCAGATTTGAAGTCCTGTCTACCTTGACTCCAGGCCTGGTGCTCTATCCCGGGCACTACCCAGCTAACCCTAGAAACACACCTTTCTGCATATATAAGTCAGGCATAACTGTACAATATGAAAGCATAATAATAAGTCCTAGTGATTGGCTTCTAGATAATCACAGATACTGGTATATCCACTTGGTCAGCAGCCTACATTTGGAGGATCAAGATTACCAGTCTAAAGCGGGGGTAGGAACCTGTGCCCTTCTAGGTCCTCAAATGCAGTCTTTGGATTGAATCCAAGTTTTACAGAACAACTTCTTTTATTAAGAGGATTTGTTCTGTGAGGTTTGGATTCAAAGGCCAACACTTGAGGACCAGAGGGCCACATGTGGCCTCGAGCTGCAGGTTCCCCACCAGGTTTCCTCTTAGTGGAAACTACCCTATCAACCCAGATTGTGACTCCTCTGTCCCTTAGAAGAATAGGTTTTGGTAATCTGCTATAACTCAAAACAATTCATCATTTTTTGACCAGGTCAGAAGAGTCTCTCTGGACTTCGTGGCTGGTCTTTGGATGACAGACAGACTGCCTTTCAGAGCTGGACCCATCAGAGCTATGTTCTGCTGGTCTCACTTTCAAGAAGCCACAGTGATGTTGGGCAACCTCTAGGTCACAACCAGGCACCACAGTAGGACTCGAGGTAGGGTGGGGCATATCCACGAATGCAGGTTCTTGTGGGTAGGGACAGGGACAGGGACAAGGACTGGACCTGTGAGTATATGCCTGTAGGAAAATCCTAGGTGAGGAAATTCCCTCCACCAAAGGTCAGCACTATCTTGGCAATTTATCATCTTAAAGCATTGCCTAAAGCAGACAAGGCATGGATAGTGTTGGTTTCTGATGCTTTGCCTGAACCAGATCAAAATGTCATTGCAAAATATTTAGCAAAATAAATAAAAATACAGTTGGACATAGAAAATATTAATACGTGATTTTCTGAACCAATATCCAGCCACATGGATCCTGATGTAGTTTAGTGGCCTCCCTTTCTATTTGAGTTTGACACCACTGACCTGAAGTTAAGTGACTTGCCCAAAGTTACGCTGCCATTATGTGTCAGAAGCAAGATGACCCCAAATCTTTCTAATGCCCATGCCAGCTCTCTTGTCTACTATGCCACTGGTTATGCTTAGGTGTTCATGAACACAGGAAGGATCTTTGAGGAACAGAGATTAAGTGACTTGCCATATACAACCTTCATAGATAAATAGAGCTATAGAGTGGGAATTAGAGTTAAGGTTAGTCTCACACATAAATACATAATACATACAGATATACACATATAGTAGATATATACTGGTACAGTACCTATACTGTATATATGGTATAATATACATGGTAGTCACAGCGTTCCTGCATTTATTAAGTGCCTACTATATGCCAGGCCCTGTGCTAAACGCTGGAGATACAAAGGAAGGTAAAAAACACAGGCCCTGCCCTCAAGGAGCTTACATTGGACGGGGGAGACCGCGGGCAAGCAACAGTGCAAGTGTCCATTTCCGCCCTCCCGGGTGGTTTTCCGGCTGCTTGGCGACCTGGGAACCAGGAGAAAGCTTCATGCAAACAGCTGGACTGCCCCTCCCTCCCCTCCGTCGGCTCCTTCCCCTTTTGTTTCAGGCGGGAGCAGCCGCTGCAGCCGCAGCTGGCCGAGGATCTGGCCGGAGCCTGCAGAGCCCCAGCGGCCTGGGCTGGGCCGGGCAGGGCCTGGCAGGGCAGCGCAGGGCAGCCTCCCTGCGCCCGCCCGCGCGCCCGCCGCGCATCCCCAGGCTCGGGCCGGCCAGTCGGCCCTGGGCTGAGCGGGGAGGAGGGGCCGGAGGGGAGCCGGGGCGGGGCGGGGGGGCGGGCCCCTCTGCTGCCCGCCCAGCCGCCTGCCCAGCCGCCAGCTTCTGCTGCCCGCCTCTGGCTGCCTCCCACCCTAGCCATCTCCCAGGGCAGCGCAGCGCAGCGCTGACTCCGGGGCTGGCCAGCCTGCTCTCGGCGCTGGGGCTGCGGCTACAGCATCCTCCTCCTCCTCCTCTCCCTCCTTGTTCTCTTACTCCTCTCCCTCCTCCTCCTCTTCCTCCTCCCCCTCCACCCCCGGAACCCCAGGGAGGGAGGGGCAGGGAGGCGGGGAGGCCAGCGTTTGGCGAGGCCGGCCGGCCAGGCGGGCAGGAGGGCAAGGAGGGAGGACAGCGCCCAGCCTCGGCCCCAGCCCCCGCCCCCGCCCCAGCCCGGCCGCCTTGCCATCTGGATGCGGAGGACCAACGCAGGCAGGAAGGAGGTAGGCAAGCAGGCAGCCGGGCCGGGGGCAGGATCGGGGCCGGGGCTGCCCGCAGCGTGGAAACCCCGGCCCCAGCTGGCAACAAAGGAGGGGATGGCGGGGAGGGTTGGCCCGGGGGAAACGCCGGTGGGGCTCAGGAGGGGCTCGGCGGAGTCTGGGCATTTTGGTAGCGGGTGGGGGGAAAGCATTGTCCTTGAGTTGGATCTGTAAGCGTGTCAGGGGGGTGGGTGGGTGGGTGACCGGGAAGGAAAAAGACCACGGGGACTGGCCTGGGTGGGTGTGTGCGGGAGCCGTGCGGGGATGCCAAATGCCCCCTCTGGTTCTGCCAGGGGCTGGGAGCCTGCCCACGCCAAGGACAGCTCTTTGTTAAATGGGTCTGTGGGGTTTGCAGCCAACACAGCTTCCCCTTCCCCCCATACAAACTCCAAGAGCAGGATGAGGGTGGCTGATGCCCTTAGAGCAGGGCGAGCCTGGGCACACAGGCATTTCAGCATCCTTTCCTGGGGACCAGGGAGGGAGGGAGAGGCTGGGGTCAGACTGAGTGCTTTGGCTTGTGGAGAGACTTTTTGCCCCTTGTTCAACGTGGTCCCGAATGGGGCTGGTGGGTTGGCCCCCTCTCCCTGCCCCCTCCCCCCCTCCCAGATGCCTGCAGCTCTAGCTGGGTGGATGGTCCCTGTGGGCTCCAGGATACCATGAGACAGCAGAATTTACTACCCTTGCAGGGGGTGGGGGCCTGGATCCTGGGAAAGAGATGTTTGCCAAAAGCAGGCTGGTGGGGCAGGAGTGGTCAGGGTCTTGGGGCTCTGAGTTCTTCCCTGGTTGCTGGGTGGGTGCACAGAAGGAGTCCGGAGCACACTTGTGGGAGGGAGGATTCATTGGTGAGTCTTTCCAACCAGGCCTAGGGTGTTTTGGGTCTCCCCGAAAGGATGGTGAGCCAGTGAGAAAAAAGCTGATTGGCAATATGAGCCTGATTGATTCCTCCCTCTGAGTCCCTTTGTGCCTCAGTTTCCCCAAGTGTTAAATGTGATTCAATGAAAAACATAGCCAACCAAGCTTAGGGTTCGCACCATGGTGGAAAGGGGTGGTGGAAACAGATTTTTTTGTTTTAACTTTGGGTTATCAATGATCCCTGTAGGGTTCAGCCTTGAGTATAGTGGCTGTCACTGAACCACCTAACCCAGACTTCTGTGAAGTATTAGGGGGTGATGCTTTGACTAGGCTGTCCAGGGCTGCCCAGGTAGGAGAGAGTGAAGGTGGGGGGAAATCTGGGGGCCAGGGACTGGACATCAAAGAGACCACTCCTCTGGAACCTAGAGCCCACTAGCATTTCTTTATAATCCCATACCCCTCCCACCTCCTTCTCTATATGGGGCGGACTCATGGGCAAAACTGGGAAAAGAAAGAATTACAATTCTTTCCACTGACTTTAAACTCTGGGATAGAGATGGGGAAGCAGTGTGCAGCAAGAGTCAAAGGACCTGAGTTCAAAATCTGCCTCTGGTTCTTGTTATCAGTGTGACTCTGGGCAAGTCACTTAATGTCCTCTCACCTGTGAAAAGGGGGGGTGGCTCCCTACCAGCTCTAAAGCTGTGAGCTGGTCATGGCACCTCACTGGGCCTCAGTTTCCTTCTCTGTAAAATGAAGGGGTTGGACTAGTTGGCCCCTGAAGTGTCTTCCTGTTCTAGACTGCTGCTCCCATAAGCCTTTCCTCTCTTCTCTGGAGGACTGACTTGCCTGAGAGACAGAGACAGAGAGAAGAGAGAGGAGATGGGGGGAGAAAGAGACAGATAGAGAGAGAGAAGGAAAGAGAGACAGAGAGGAGAGACAGAGACAGAGAGACAGAGAAAGAGAGAGAGAGAGACAGAGAGAGACAGACAGAGAGAGAGACAGAGACAGAGAGAGACAGAGAAAGAGAGGGGGGGGGGAGGGAGGCTGGGGCAATGAGGACCTCTGGGTGGCTGAGTAGAGGAAGTGAAGGGTGCCCAGGGGTGAAGAGAAGCTGTAGTTTGACTCTTTCTAGTTTGGCATTTTGGCTGGGTGAGCCTTTGGCCTCCTGCCCAGCTCTTCTTGGGTAACATTCACCCATTGTGTATCTGCCCCCAGGAATGGGAATTTGCTGTTTTGTTCATTCAACAAGCCTCTATTGACTGCTGTGTGCCCAGCTCTGCTGGAGGTGCCACAGAATTCTGGTGGCGGGCAGCGCTCCCTGCACACGGTCACCACATGAATGTTTCTTCAGATCTCACTTTGGACACACTACTCTGCTGTTCAGTGGCTCCTGTGCCCTCAAGAGTAAAGTTTAAAGTCCTTAGCCTGGAATTCAAGGCTTTCTACAGTCTGACTCTACTACACCTTTCCAGCCTGATCCAACGGTCTTTAACACAACATGACCGACTCTTCCCAAGGGAGTGTGGCTCAGTGAGAGGAATCCTCACCCTGCAGTCAAAGGACCTGGCTCTGGGTCCCTGCTCTGCCTCCTGCTGCCTGCATGACAGTGAAGGCACTTTTTTTTAGCTTTTCTGGGCCTCAGTTTCTTTATCTGTAAAATGAAGGATTTGGAATCAATGACCTCTGAGGGCCCTCCCACCTCTGGGTCTGGGTCTTGTGATCATCATTGCCCCCAAATGTGCCGTTCTTATAATCATCTCAGAGCCTTTGGGACAAGCACTTGGAATGCCTTCCACTTGTGCACTTGCTCTCTCTCTTCTCCCTCCCCTTCTCTTCTCTGTCTCTCTCCCTCTCTCTGTCTCTATCTCTGTCCCTATTCTCTGTCTCTGTCTCTCTCTGTCTCTCTGTCTCTGTCTGTCTCTGTCTCTTTCTCTATCTCTGTCTCTGTCTCTGTCTCTCTCTCACTCTCTCTCTCCCCTACCCATTCTTCAAGGCTAAGCTAAATCTCACGTCCTCCATGCTGTTATCCCTGACTACCCCAGGCCAATGACATTCCTCCCTTCTCTGAACTTCTATCGAGCTTCCTGTCTATATAGAGAAAAAAAAGATTTAGGGAAAAGAGTCCTGAGCTCAAACCTTGGTTCTGCATCTTATTACCCATGTGACCTTGGATAAAATGCTTTCTTCTGGGCCTCAGTTTCTCATCTGTAAAATGAAGGGCTGTACTCACTGATCTCTGAGTCTCTTGACTTTAAAATGATCTTCTGTTGGGATACAGTATTTTCATTGGGTATTTGTTGGATATTTGTCAAATTCTGTCTTATAATCCTTTTAAAATTATGCCATACGGGTGGCTAGGTGGCACAGTGAATAGAGCACCAGCCCTGGAGTCAGGAGGACCTGAATTCAAATCTGGCCTCAGACACTTAACACTTACTATCTGTATCACCTTGGGCAAGTCACTTAACCCTAACTGCCCTGCCTACGCCCCTGCAAAAAAAAAAATAAAATTATGCCACATGTGGTACCTTGGTGACATCAGTTCTCTATTCAGGACTGATCCCCTAAAGGGGTCATTGATTTAAAAAGTAAAAAATGAAAAATAAACCCCCTCCAACCTGCTTGTAACTAGATCGGGGTGGGGAACCTGCCGCCTCCAGGACACATGTGGCCCTCTAGGTCCTCAAGTGTGGCCCTCTGAGAAGTTTGGATTCAGTCAAAAGGTTACACTTGAGGACCTAGAGGGCCACATGTGGCCTCAAGGCCATAGGCTCCCCACCCTTGAACTAGATTATACATTCCCTGAGAGCAGAGAAAAAGTAGACGAGTAGGCTTGCTGAAACTGCTGAGAAGAGTGAGTTCATTCCTAAACAGCTGTCTGATCCAACCTCCTCACTTTACAGGCAGGGAAGCTGAGGCCCAGAAAGGTCATAGGCTTATAGGACCTCAGGGTCATCTGGTCCAACTCCCTTATTTTACAGATGGGAAAAGGCAGGCAAGTGACTTGTCCAAGGTGATACAGGTGGTATCAAAGGTGAGATTTGAACTCAGGTTCTCTGACTTCAGAGACAGTGTTCTTCCTGCCTGCCCTGAGTTCCTGAGATGGGTCAGTCATGCACTGGAAGTGAGAGATGCTGGGCAAACAGATGTATGGTCCCCTTTCTCCATTGGTTCCCTGTGCTGTGTCAAGAGAGGAGGGCCCAGCACATGGGGTAGATTCCCACAAAGGAATTATGGTGGGGTGTGAGTCGGGAGGGAGAGACATTGTGAGCAAGTATTTGCCTCTTTGGAATGAGCTCCTAGACCCACCAGGATAGGGCTGGTCCTGATCATAGGCCTCTTCTCCTCCTAGTGTCTTCTTGGAGGGCCTTCTTCTTGTCCCCATTCAGGTTCTCAGACATGCTCTAGATAAAACTCATAAAAGCTAACATCTAAATGGTGCTTTAAGGGTTACAAGGCACTGTATATATTCTGTGTCACTCAATCTTTACAACAGCCCTAGGAAGCAGGTGCTATTGTTATCCTTATTTGACAGATGAAGAAACTGAGGCAGTCAGAGGTTAAGTGACTTACCCAGGGTCACACAGCTAGTATATATCTAAGCCAGAATTTGAACTCAGGTCTTTCTGACTCAAATCTGGCAGCCTATTCATCAGGTTATCCAGTTGCCTAATAGATGGAGTAACAGGATAAGTAGGTCTCCCCCAACCCCCACCCCAACTTTCCCTGGAAATTGAGGTTGTTAGGATCCTAGGCATGGGAGTCAGGATAGGAAAAGAACAAAGAAGAGACCACTTGGGTGGGATTTTTGGAGGTAGATCATGAGCTGGGTATCAAAGGAAGGGAAAGTCCAGGTTTTAGCAGAGAAGGTAGGGGGAGCATTCTGCATAGGGGAAATAGCGTGAGCAAAGACCTGGAGGTGGGAAGAAGCAAAGGTATCGGCAGGAGATGAGGAGAGCTATTTATCCAGATATGTCCAAGTTATATTTACTTGTGTCTGACTCTTTGTGACCCCAGTTGGAGTTTTCTTGCCAGAGATCCTGGAGTGGTTTTCCATTTCCTCTCCAGTTCATTCAACAGATGAGGAAACTGAGGTAAACAGGGTGAAGTGACTTGCTCAAGGTCACACAGCTAGTAAGTGTCTGAGGCCAAATTTGAACTCAGGAAGATGAGTCTTCTTGACTCCAGGCCTGGTGTTCTGTGTACTCTGGTGCCCCTGGCTGCTCCGAACACAGAAAATATAAAGACCTATAAGGGAGGATGGGGGATGGAGTTGGACAGGGAATGTTAAATACAGGTCTTTGATCCCCATCACCTTGCCTGGTGCCAGGTGCAGGAGATGCTTAGTCAATACTTGTTGGTTGGCTGGTCTGTTGGTGAATTTAAAGTAGCCGTGCAGATGAAAAAGCTGCCAAGCCCAAAGCACAGAACTTGAACAAGGAAGTACCTAGCCTTTCATGGAGTTCCTTTGGAAGTACCAGTGTATTCACGGAGCATTGCACCAATGTTATTTCCATTTTGACAAATATCAGATCTACCCTATGGCCTGATAGGCCTCGGGCCACTCTCTCCTAATGCATGGGGGCTCAGGAACACTGCATCAGCCTCCTTATTGGTCCTAGTATCTCCAGTCTCAGAGGATCAGAGCTGTAGAATTACAAGGGCCCTCTGAGGCTATCTGGCTCAACCCCTTCATTTTGTTAATGACTTATCCAGGGTCTTGCAGCTGGGAATGATTGGCTCTGGAGCTAGAAGGGATTTCTGAGGCCATCTAGTCCGATACTCTCACAGCCCTTCTACAGGGTAGAAGAATAAAGCCTAGGGAGCAGAACTGATTTGCAGGAGTTCTCACGAGTCTTAAGCATCCACACTGGAATTTGAACTCGGACCCTCTGATTTGAGAAGCTAGATTCTTTCCAGGGCCTCCACTTCAAACTGCCTCCTTGGGAAATCTTCTTTTCCCATGGGCCAGATAAGAAAAGCAAACGATGGTGGGAAAATGAAGAAGGCCCTCTTCCCCTCCACAAGGCTTCCCTTCCCCGGTTCCCTTCTTCTTTCCCCTACCCCTTTATATCCACAGGGGCAGGAGTTATCATTAAACTCGGATTTTCAAAGGAGATGCTTAAAAAGGTTAATGAAATGTTTCCCTTCGAGACTGAAAGTCGGGATTTTTGTTTTGTTTTGTTTTGTTTTCAGTGCCCGTCCCAGGTTGTTTTTATTAACAAGGCATACATTTGGGGCCCAAACAACTTACCAGCTTCCTCTTGAACCCTGAACAGCCCCCTCAGTGCCAGGTCTTCAGTCCCTGGAAATCTCATTCTCCACTTTCAGCTGTAGCCTAGAATAGACCCAGGACTCTCTCTTTCTTTATATCTGTTCTTTTCCCTCTGGACTCTTTTTAAAAAGGGAAGACAGAATTCCAGTGTTCAAAAACAAACACAAAAAACATTTGTCCCACTGCAGAACTGAGGGGAACACCAGGGCTCCCGCATTCCTGCCCATTGCTTTTGCCAGCCTGTAGCCGGAACCTGGGACAGATTAGGTCTGTGGGTCAGGGCGATGATGCATGAAGGAGATTAAGGTCAGGGGCTCCAGCCCTGGGTGGCCCAGCTAGCTCTGCTCCCTTGTCCTCCTGACCACAGACAGTCTCTCTCACTCAGGCTCTCTTGCACATAACTGCAGTAGGGACAAGGAAGAGTGTCACTCTTGTGTTGAGGGGGAGTGTGGAGGGTGCCTTGTGAACTATCCCTACTGAATTCATTCAGTGGACATGTATGGGACCCCTATTATGTGTACAATGGGGCAGCTGGGTGGCACAGTGCCAGGCCTGGAGTCAGGAAGACCTGAGTTTAAATCTGACCTCAGACACTTACTAGCTTTGTGACCCTGGCCAAGTCACTTCCCTGTTTGCTCGGTTTCCTCATCTGTCAAATGAGCTGAAGAAGGAAATGGCAAAGCACTCCAGTGTGTGACTCTGGGCAAGTCACCTAACTCTGTCTGCCTCAGTTTCCTTATCTGGTAAATGAGATGGTGAAGAAAATGGCAAACCACTCTAGGATCTCTGCAAAGAAAACCCCAAATGGGGTCACAGAGAATTGGACATGACTGAACAACAACTTTAGTTCCTAAAGTAAGGCGAGAGAATTTCTGGCTGGGATGATTCAGGAAGACTTCCTGGAGAATGCAGGGTGTGAGCTGGGCCTCAGAGGCCCGTGAAATAGAAACGTAATCATCCGTTCATCTGCTTTTGGGGGTTATTGCACTTCTACAAAGCTTCATTAGGGAGAATAGTGGGGTGTTGGGGTGTTGGGGGCTCCAGAGGAGAAACAGGCAGCACAGGCTCAGCCTGGGTCACGTGAGGGGTACGGGACCGAGATCAGCCTCACTCATGGAGATGTGTCAGCCAAGCGCTCCTCACTCAAGGCTGGCTTTAGAATCCCAGGGCTGCGGGCCACCCCGGGGCTGTGTAGACACCCCATGTGATGTGAGGAGACTCTTAATGAAGGAGACATTTGAAACCCGTTCTCCCCAGCCAAGGGCCCCCTGCCTTCTGCTGGCGGCTCGTGGGCCTTGCCCACATTCTCTCTGAACGGTCTCTTTGTACCCCATCTTGCAGTGACTCATGGGGTGGGGGATGGGGGAGTGGCGCCCAGGCACACTGGCCTGCCTGGGCATAACCATTGCAACTTCCCCTAGAGTGGCTGAGATACCAGTTCTTGGCGTCTGGAAAGGGGGCTTTGGGGCAGCCAGCCCTGTCGACTCAAAATCCATAGTGTTTGTCTTGACCTTTTTTAATATGATCCTCCCCACTCCCACCAATATTCTGGGCCTGGTTCCTTCATGTTCTTTCCTCCCTCTCCCCAAGATCCGGATAGGAGGCAGAGCTCAGAATTCAAATCCTACCTTTCCACTTACTATAGGTAAGTGACTTTGGAAAAGTCACTTCATGTCTTCATTTGTAAAATTAGGCTATTGAGCTAGGGGATGGCTTCTGAGGTCCCTCCAGGTCTATGATTCTGTCATTTACCCTTCCTGGCCTCAGTTTCCCCATCTGTCAGATGAAGAGGTTGGACCACATGGCCTCTGAGCTTCCTTCCAGCCCTGGGTCCGAGACACCAGGATCTCTTCTGTCCCTGGTATCTGTGAGTCCTGGTTTATAGACTAATTTTAAAATTTAAATTTCTGGGTTTTTTAATCAACTAAAATCTATTTTCGTTCCTCCTCTCCCCTCTATGAATTAATATTGTGGTAAATTCATAGAATCTTAGAGCTGAAAGGGAAGATTGTGTAATCCAAGCTCCCACCTGGTGCAAGAATGCTATCACTGACCAACCAGACAGTGATCATTGGCTCTCTTGAATACTTCCAGTGACAGGGAGCTCACTCTCTCAGCAAGCAGGCTGTTATAGGGTTTGACAACTGTAATCCTTTAAGCAAACAAACAAATGAATGTTTTTAGTCATTTCAATCAGGTCCAACTCTCTGATCCCATTTGGGGTTTTCTTGGCAAAGATACTGGAGTGGTTTGCCATTTCCTTTTCCAGCTCATTTTCTAGATGAGGAAACTGAGGAAAACAGGGTTAAGTGACTTGTCTAGAGTCACATAGCTAGTAAGTGTTGGATGTCGGATTTGAACTCAGGTCCTCCTGACTCCAGGCCTGGAGCTCTATTCTCTGTGCTACCTAGTTGCCCTAGCAAACTAATACCTAGATGTAATTATTAATTAAATTATATAGATTTTTAAAAATTATACCTTAATTTTGGAATATATCCCTCCCTTTTTGCTGACCCAGAGGGCCATCCTATGTAATAAAGAATTTTTTAAAAAGAGGGGAAAAGCAATGTAATAAACTACCCAAAATATCAACAAGATCCAGCATCACCAGTGTTTCGCACCCAAAGCTCCCAGCCTCTGCAAATAAGGGAGGAAGGAACATTTTCTCATGCCTTCTTCAGGGCTGAGCTTTGCATTAGAATTGCCCATGTTCCATTGACTTTATTTGGGTCTTTCCAGCTGGGTGATTGTAGGACCCTGGTGTTCCTGGGTCTGCTCACCCTACTCTGCATCGCTCTTCCCATGATGCTCTGGGCTCTTTGTCCTCATCCTTTCTTACAGCTCAGTCCCACTCCATTACACTGGGGTCGCCCAGCAAGGGCATCCACTTTGTTTCCTATTCTTTGGTGCCACAAACAAAAGCACCAACGGCTCTAATGCTTAGGGAGTTTTTCCTTTTTTCAAGCTCAAATTTGTCTTCAATGCATTAGTCATCCTTAAGGCCAACGTCAATAAACATGGACTGGTCCCCTGTTACTCAGAGAGCATTGTCCTGGGGGGAAGCAGGATGATCAGATGAGACACTATGTTTGCTCCCACGGAGTTCATGGGCTGTGGAAGGGAAGACACGCAGGGAGCTTAGCCGTGTATTGGCTAGAGGGCTGGTCCTGAGTGAGGCAATCCTGAATTTGAATTCTACCTTAGATCCTTACTGGCTAGGTGACCCTGAGCAAGTCACTTAACTGTTTGAAGCCTCAGTTTCCCCATCTGTAAATGATCTAATCTAATTATAATAATAGCTCTTCTTGTTATAGCAGCACAGGGTTATTATAAGGACAAAGATATATATATATGTATGTATGTATATATTCAAACATAAATGTGTGTATCTACATGTATATATTAGAGATATGTGATATATATTAGATAATATACCTAGATGTATTTACTAATGTGTGTATATAATATACACAACATGTAAATAATGTGCATAATATATAGCATACATATATTTCCTATAATATACACATATGCATGTACACATATACTATATGCATACAACACAGTATGCATATATTATATTTGTATATAATATGCATCTATACATTAGACATGTTATACATATATGTAATATATATAAAATATACATATATACTATTCTTCTTTAATAATTTTTCAGTCATGTCTGACTCTTGGTGACCCATTTGAGGTTTTCTCTGCAGAGATACTGGAGTGGTTTGCCATTACCTTCTCCAGCTCTTTGACAGATGAGGAAACTGAGGCAAACAAGGTGAAGTGACTTGCCCAGGGTCACATAGCTAGTAAGTGTCTGAGGCCAGATTTGAGCTCAGGTCTTCCTGACTCCAGGCCTGGCACTCTGTCTACTATACTGCCTAGATGCTTTGTTGTTCATGTGTGTGTATGTGCACACATATATACATACATAACACACGCACACATTTATTTACCTACATGCATGTACACATCTGCACATATAGATACGCATGGACTATTTATATAATATACTTTGTATGTGTGTATACACACATAATATGTTTATGTGTGCATATGCATGTGTATACATACATACACATATAAGTACACACATAAATATATATATGTACATATGTATACATTCTTCTACACCTTAAAGTGCTATACCGATACACCCCAAATGCTCAGCTCAGAAGGGAGGAGAAGCACAGGTATGAGGCCAGGCTTTTAGTGGGGACTATAAGGCCTCCCTCCAATGCTGAAAGGGGGAATGTCCATTCTAGTCATCAGAAACAGCCCAAGCCAAGCCTTGGAGGCAGGCAGTGTAGATCCCTATGGGACACAGTGACGCATACCAAGAGGTGAGTGACTTAGCCAGGGAGACACTGGTGGCGGGTGCCAGAGGTAGCCCAGGCCATCCTTGTTCCAAGGCCGTGTCTCTCTGTTTCTCTCTTTGTCTTTCTCTCTCTACTCCATCAGGCAAATCTCCTCATCAGTTTTAGTGTTTGGGGTAAAGAAAAGTCATCATCCTTTAAAAAAAAATCAAGAATATAGAGGATATTGATAAAGGCCTATTTTTAAGAAATTTGGAGCCCCTGTTCTTTTTTTTTTTTTTTTTTAGCAATTGGGGTTAAGTAACTTGCTCAAGGTTACACGGCTAGTCATTTGATTTATGCGTGGGTGCTCATTTTCTGAGGCCGGATCTGATCTCGGGTCATCCCAACTCCGAGGCCGGCGCTCTTACTCACTGCGCCACCTTGCCGCCCCTTTAGGGCAATTGGGGTTAAGTAACTTGCCCAAGGTTACACGGCTAGGTTTTTGTTTGTGCGGATTAAGTGTCGGAGGCCAGCTCCGAACTCAGGTCCTTCTGATTCCAGGGCCGACGCTCTATTCACTGCGCCACCTAGCCGCCCCTACCCCTGTTCTTTTTAATAGGAGGGATGGGAGTGAGTAGGGGTCACTAGCTACTTGGCAGCAGCTGCTCTGACGTCCTTGGCTGTTCCAGCTTTGGGACAAGGCCTGGCTTATCCGTAGAATGGAAAATTAGATGAAAATAGGCTAGAGGACAGGCCGTCGCAATCGCGCGTCTGCTGGCTGTCCTGCCAACTTGTTTGACCCTAAAGCGGCCTTGCCCAGCCCATCTGAGCAGCCCCTTAAGAGGTAGACTGGCCTAGCAGTCTCTTTCTGGGCTGCTGCCAGGCTGACCGGAGCCCTTCACCCAATCAGGCTTCACCTCCCTTATTCCTCGAGGGGTTCGGCGGTGAGAACAAGATGGGGGGGGTCACCCATCCCTAACCCTTACGTGACCCCTCAGGACTCAGAGTGTATACATCTTAGCGACATGTGGGAGCTGCGTCACAGTACTGGCCTTTCAATCTTGACTTTTTAGCTATGTGACCCTGGACAAGCCTTTTCCCTTCCCTGGGCCTCAGTTTCCATATCTGTAAAATGGGGCATTGGATTAGATGGTCCCCTTGCCAAAGGCTTACTTTACAAGGACACCAGTAGAGCTGGAGGTCAGCCTTGCTGATTCACTCCTCCTCCCTCCTTCTCTCCCCCATTTCTGAGCTTCTCCCCAATGTGACTTTGGGCACTTTTCTGCCTCCATCTGAGCATCCTTGGGGGGAGGGGCTTGAATTGGATGACCTCCCAGGTTCCTTCTGGCTCTAAATCCTTTAAACTCTATGGACCTCTGAGCACCCTGGACCCTGGGCTTTGTCGTTGAACCATTTCAGTCATGTCTGTGTCTGTGACCCCATTTGGGGTTTCCTTGGCAGAGATACTGGAAGAGTTTGCCATTTCCTTTTCCAGCTCATTTTACAGATAAGGAAACTAAGGCAAACAGGGTGAAGTGACTTGTCCAGGGTCACAGCCAGTATGTGTCTGAGGTCAGATTTGCACTCAGAGCTTCCTGACTCAAGGTCTGGTGCTCCATCCATTGAGCCACCCACCCAGGACAGAGATGGGGAAATTTGGAAAGAGGAGTGGGTTAGGGGAAAGGATAACAAGCTCAGTTTTGGACATGTTGAATTTGAAATGCCTCCAACAATCTGGTTTAAAATGCCCAATTTTAAACTGAAACCTTCCAACTACATTGTCTCCTCCATGAGAATTATGGGGGAGACAATGTTCCCATTAGGGACCCTCAGGAGATCCTTTTTTTGTACCCTATAACTGAGCATAGCACTTTGTACACAGAAATAGCTGAAGCAATGCATTTTCCCATTCATTCATCCTGGTGATGCAGGACTGAAGCTCAGGAGACAGCCTGAGCCTGGATATATGATGTGTGGGAGTCAGAGAATCACAGAATCTGGGAGCTGGCCAGGCCCTTATAGCCACGAGGTCCAACCTGTCCATGAAAGGAGTCACTGTTGTAACACTCCCCCCCAGAGGAGTAATCTGTGTCCAAACGATCACTGAACCCACAGCAGCTTCTGAGGTCGCTTGAGAAAGTGTATAGAGAGAAAAGAGGAGAGGGCCCAGCAATCAGAGGATGACCAGTCAGCAGAGGTATAGACAAGAAGAGCATTGTCACAGAAACCCAGAGAGGAAGGAGAGTCTTGGAGGAGAAGACTGGTCAGCAGCATAGAGAAAGGCTCCAGAAAAGCCAAGAAAGGTGGGGATTGAGAGAAGGCCATTGGGCCACGGCAGGGGAGAGGCCAGTGGAGACTTTGGTGAGGGAGTTTTCATTGAGGGAGGAGGTCAGAAGCCAGCTTAGCCGCCATCAAGACGAGCAGTGAAGGTGAGGATCAGGAGGTGAGCCAGCTGCCCCAGTGAAGGCTTCTGGAGGCAGGGAGACCTGAGAGTATTTGCAGACAGCCGGGCAGGAGCCAGTGGATCAGGAGGGAGTGAAGATTAGAGAGATGGAGGGAAGGGGAGCAAGGGGCACCAGCCTTGGCGAGAAGAGCCAAAAGGAAGGAGGAGGTGGAGGAAGGTGAATGAAGTCAGGGCGCTGGGAGGTGATGAGAGGCATGGCATGGTAGATGGAGCATTAGCCTTGGAGTCTGGGGGACCTGAGTTTGAATCCTGCCCCTGCCCCAGCTGTGTGACCCTCACTTCTCAGGCTTCTAGGAAACTCTCTAGGATTTTAAATCCTGGGGAAAATTCTGGTCTGCTTTGCTCTGGGGGATTTTCTTCACCAGGCACTCCCTACATGGGTGAAATCTCAGGTCCAGACAAAATGACCATAATATGGGACTTACAGACTTGCAATTTCCTAGGCCTGTTCCCCACCCCCACTTAAACAATGGTGCTGAAAGGAGAAGAAAACAGGGGGGAAATGGTGCCAGCGTCAGTGAAGCCCTGCCTGATTTATGCCCCAACAGTGTTCCATTGATGGTGAGTCACGTCTTCGGCCCCCAGCTGTGGCCACAGAAAACCCTCTTCCTTTTGGGATTAAGGCCACAGAGGCTGCAGCTGCCAGGACCTCCTGGACTTCTTGTTCCTGGGCCTTTCCTCCCACCTACAAACTGCCATAAAGCCAGTCACCCCACCAAAAGAGTTGGGAACCCAGAAGGCAGAACCCAGTCTGCCCCTGCCAAGGGGAAGGGATGAGGGGAAGGGCAGGGGGAGTTTACAGGCCTCTGCTCTTAGCACTTGCCTCTCTGAAAATGGGCTTCTGGGAGAATTTCCATGGCAAGCCCAAAACGCTTCTGAGCTCTTTCTAATGTGTTAACTTCCTCTTGGCAAGCACCCAGCTGGGGCCTGGACTCTGACCTCAGTCGGTCAGTCAACAAGCATTTATCAAATATTTACTCTATGCTGGGCCCTGTGCTAAGAACTGAGGATTCAAAGAAATGCAGCCTCCCCTCTCCCCCAAGCCCATAGTGCCTGCCCTCAAGCCACTCATATTCTAATGACAAGGATAAACATCCAGGAACACACAAGAGTAGATGGAAAGTGATCTGGGAGGGGAAGGCCTTAGCAGCTGGGGGCCTGGGAAAGGCCTCTCCTTATTAAAGACAGGGGCCAGCAGATGGACCTTACCCAGATTCTGGGGTCTGCTCATTCTCACCTTCAAGCCTTCTCAGTGTGGTTAGAAATATCTGTGTCCATGCCCTCTGTTTTTACATCGCCTTCCTTTCCAAATACAGCCTTTCTATCTCCCCATCCACTGAACCATCCCTTGTAACAGAGAATAAAAAAAGAAAGAGGGAGCGGCTAGGTGGCACAGTGAATAGAGCACTGGCCCTGGAGTCAGGAGGACCCGAGTTCAAATCCGGTCGCAGACACTTGACACACTTACTAGCTGTTTGACTTTGGGCAAGTCACCTAACCCCAATTGCCCTCCAAAAAGAAGAAAAAAAAGAGGAAGAAAAGGCAGTTGAGTGAAAGGATATGCAGATCAGCTGGGCTGGAGTATATTTGAGATTCCACACCCATGGGCCCCCCCCCCCACCTCTGCAGAGAACATTTAACATCCACCCTTCTCTCAAATCTTTGGGTCAATCGTTCTTTCTTATGCCATATCAATATTTCATGTTAATGGACATAATTTGTTCAACTATTCCATAATGTCATTTGATAAATGAAGATTGTTATTTGTCCTTTGTTCTTGAAGAGGACCATGACATCCAGGAGGTGATGGACCCCATGACTTGGAAGTGGATTGGGTTTAAATGAGGCAGAGCTGTGCGAGGTCACCAGCCTCACCTTCTCCTTTGGAGCCCTCTGGGTCCAGTGAGCAGACAGATCAGGACAACTGGCAATGGCCCAGGGTGCAGCGGGGGCCTCAGCCCTTTTAAGCTAAGGTCTTTCCCAGGTCTCAGTTTGTCTGAGGCCACGCCCATTCAGTGATTGAAACGAGGTAAGAAATGAGGCAGAGGATAAAGGGGAAAATGGAGCCTCGGAGGAGGACAGTGACTTGCCCAGGGTCACTCAGTGAGTTAGCAGAGCCAGGCCTCAGTCCAGGCTTGATTTATTGCATCATGTGTCATACTAGGACCTTCCCCGTTCAGATGCATGGTGTGGCCCCATCAGAGCAGAGCTCAAAAGAAGCTCGAGATGAGCCAATTCAGAGGCATCTCCACTCCACGTGTGGCCTGTTTGTGGCCAGCCAGCCCGTGGCAGAGCACTCCCAGGCCATAGTCGTCTGATCAGCCACGGCTGGACACACTTGACCCCAGCATAGTGATGTCACTGTGGTCCTCCCCCAGCAGGAAGGAAAGCAGCTAGCCAAACAGACAGCTACATGGCGTCAGCCTCGCGGTTTTTGTTTCCTAAGCTGGGCTGGAGGCTCCCGTAGGGCAGGGACTGTTTTCTTCTTCTGCGGATACCACCTGGGAGGGGGGGCGGTGATGCCCTCACTTTTGAGCTGCCTGGTTTGGACTAAGGCCGCCCCGCCAGGGTAGATGTCTCCCTCCTCCAGCAGCAACTTCCTGTCCTGCTCCCTCTGGCCCCAGGACTGACCTCATTAGGAAAACAGCTGAGAGTAATGGGGCTTGACCAGCAGACCCGGCCTGGAGGGATGGCTCCCAGCTTCCCTTGCTGTGGGTGGCTTCCTCCCACACAAAAGCACGCAAACCTTCGTGTCTCCCTGGTTTCCTGGGGACCCCTCAGAGCTGGGAAGGAGATTTGGGCCGGCTGGCGCTGTAAGAAGACGACTTGGGAGGCCATGGCCAGATAGAGGGAGATAGGGGCCTGGATACTTCCTGCCCCTGCCCCCAGCCCCCATCCCTGCTGGCCGGGAGAGATGATGCTGGACAGCCAGGTCAGCAAAAGGAAGCAATGGAAAGACGGGCCTCGGTGTCCCCCTACAGGGACCCTGGAGGTGTTCAGCCCTGACAAATATCACTGTGGCATCAGCCCGCCAATGGCCCAGTGTGGGGCCTGGCTGGCCCAGGAAGCAGCAACAGACAGATGTGAGCAGAGGCCAGGTCTGCTTCAAGGCCTTCTGCAGCCTCCGGCTCCTGGGTGCGGAGCCCAACCTGGACATCCTCTCTTGTCTCCTCTTCCTTCTTCCTGACCCTCACCTTCTCCTCTGATTCCACCTTGGCCACTCACCTGGCTGGCTGACCCCCTTACCTTTCTGACCCCCAGGTTTCCTCATCCACAGAATGGGGACTAAGCCCTGTCTCGCAGGATTGTTATGGGGATCCATAAGTGACTGTGTAAAGCGAATAAATGTGAGCTCACCCAAGCCTCTCTAGGGCAGGAGGAAAGGAGGGGAAAGGGATGGGAACCAGCATTTATTAGACACCTACTATATACCAGGTACTTCAGAAAGCACTTTTTATGCACATTATCTCATTTAATCCTCACAACAACCCTGGAGGATGGGTACGATTATTTTCCCCATTGTACAGTTGAGGAAACTGAGGCAAAGAAGGTTAAGTGACTTGCCCAGGGTCACCCAGCTAGTCAGTGTTCTGAAGCCAGATTTGAACTCAGGTCTCATGATGGAATGCTTGTTGAAGTCAACAAGTTTCTGTGTGCTGGGCCCTTTGCCCAGTGCTAGGAATTTCTCCCCGCAGGGAGCTTCTATTCTGAGGGGGAAGACAACCCACAGAAAGATGCTGTGGGAGAGAAGGGACCAGAGAGTCAGGAGAGGAGCCGGGAGAGGAGTGAGGATGTGGCCGACCTTAGCACTCTCCTTGAGTGGGGTGTCAGGGAGGAACCGGCTGCAGAGGCCTCCCGGGGAAAGGTCGAGGCAGGGTGACCTTGCACCGACCACGGTGATGGCACTGATGATAAGAATTCCTTGACCACCAACAGTTTCTCCGGGGCCAACGGTCGGGTTCCTGCTTTGTAGGTTGGAATGTCTGGTGGCTTGTGGGATGAGGCCAGGTCACCAACAGTGACTAATCCTGGCAAAAATGCATTGATTCAGGGCCCAGTTGTGGTGTGGGAGAGCTTGCCCAGCCCAGGGGCTGGTTTGCCTTCCTCCCATCAACTTCAACAGCAACTAGAATGAAAGCTTCTTGAGGGCAGTACGGTTGTTCAGTCCTGTCCAACTCTTTGTGACCTCATTTGGGGTTTTCTCAGCAAAGATACTGGAGCGGTTTGCCATTTCCTTCTCCAGCTCATTTTCTAAAATGATAGGGAAACTGAGTCAAACAGGGTGAAGTGACTTGGCCAGGGTCACACAGCTGGTAAATGTCTAGGGTTAGATTTGAACTCAAGAAGGTGAGGCTTCCTCATTCCAGGCCTGGCACTCTGGCTGCCTTTTCTTGAGGGCGGACACTGGCTTTTCTCTGCTACTCTTAGTGTAGTGCCCAATACCTAGACAACACTTAATACTTGCCTAATTGAATCGATGGCTTTGATAAATACGCATTTATTAAGTGCTTTCTGTATGCAGAGCACAGTGCTAGGTGCCAGGAGAGACTGAAAGATGAAATAAACGCTCATGTCCTTCTCAGAGCTCACAGCCTAGTCAGGGAGCTTGGTGGAGTACCTAGAACCCCGGGACCTTGCAGCTAGGGGACAATGCCTCAGACCTTAATAAGCAAGTCACTTCCTTCAGTTCATAATTAATATATTTCAATACTTTGTAAATGCTTTCGCAGGCATTTATGGAGCACCTGCTGTGTTCCAGGCACTGTTTTAGGCACGATGTGTAAGCTCCTTAAGGTCAAAAAGCTTTTTGTGTGTGTATCTTGTATACCTAATCCAGTACCTAGAATACAGTAGGTGATTAATGCATGCTTGTTGAATTGAATTACGTTAAAAGTATATATAGATAAAATATGAGAAGTAGCATGGGGGAGTCAGAAAGATCTGGGCTCAAGTCCAGCCCTGCCATATCCTGACTGTGTGACCTTGGGCAAGTCACTGGCTTTCTCAGTGCCCCAGACATCTCTCTAAGGCTAGAAATGGCAGAGACTGCTGATCCATGTGAGGAATGGGCATTTTCTCACCAGGCATTTACTGTGTGGGTTTAGATCCTACCTACACATAAGCAATGGCAGCGCCCCATAGAAGGTGGTACCTGACCTTGAAGGAGAGGCTGCATGAGGAGGGAGCACCTTCCAGTTGTGAAGAATTGCAGAAAGTGGGGATGAGGTGTCAGGTGTAGACCTCCCATAGCTCTGTCTCATCCTGATCTTGTGACCCGGAGCCCTCTGGCTCTCTGGCCTGCTGTCTGGTCATTCTATTAGACTGTAAGCTCCCCAAAGGCAAGACCTACACCTTATCTGAAGCCAGCATCCTCCCCCAGCATCTGGCACAGGGCACTGTATGGGGCAGATGCTTCCACAATGTTTTGTGTTCCATTAAGACTCTGAGAAGGCTTGCTAGGGTTGGCAGTGGGGACTTGATACAGATTCTTGCACTGGGGAGTGGCTCTTCCCCAAGGCCCTCCTTAGGGTGACCTTCTTGTGGGATACAGGGCCTTCCTTTTGGCGATATCTCTCAATTGCAGCAGGATGGAGAAGGGCCTCAGGGTCAGCTCCAGGAAGATTGCTGGAAGGAGGGGGGATGTTTAGCTTGGAGAGGACAGGGTCAAAGCCTTGGCTGCATTTGTGTTCCAGGTGGAGTGGTGCAAGGGGGAGCAGGTTTCTTTTTCTTGGCTCTAGAGGGAGGGCCCAGGAGTGCTGGGTGGGAGTCTCAGAGAGGCCAGTTTCTGCTGAATCAGACTTTCTAATAATGAGAGCCATCCGTCCACAGGTGGAGCGTGGCCTCCCTTGAATGCTGGGTCACAGACTTAGAGATGAAAGGGTCTCCAGAGACTATTGGATCCAACTCCTTGATTTTACAGAGGGGGAAACTGAGGCCCAGAAGGGTGACGTAGTTTGCCTAAGGCTGCATAGGTAATAAGCATCAAGGGATTTTGGCTACAAAGTTAGTGCTCATGCCCCTGTACACACACACTGCCCCCAGAATGATAGGTAATGAATTCCCCATTAGCAGAGGTCTTTTTTTTTTTTGCTTTTTGGAGGGCAATTGGGATGAAGTGACTTGCCCAAGGTCACACGACTAGTTTTCTTTTGTGTTAAGTATCTGAGGCTGGATTTGAACTCAGGTCCTCCAGACTCCAGGGCCAGTGCTCTATTCACTGAGCCACCTAGCCACCCCTAGCAGAGGTCTTCTTAGGGTGGCTAGATGGTGCCAGAATGCACAGAGCGCTGGGCCTGGAGTCAGGAAATTCATCTTCCTAAGTTCAAAGCTGACCTCAGACACTTAACAGCTGTGTGACCCTGAGAAAGTCACACAACCCTGTCTGCCTCGGTTTCCTCATCTGTAAAATGAGCTGGAAAAGGAAATGGCAAAGCACTGCAGTATCTCTGCCAAGGAAACCCCAGATGGGGTCACAGAGAGTTGGACACAACTAATATGACCAACCAACAGCAATAAGGAGGCTCCTAGTGGAAGGTTTTCTAATGTTGTCCAGGGTCTTCTGGGGCACATCTGGCTTGGACCAAGTGGTCTGTTTTCGGGTGTTCCTGGTCTCCTGTCCAGGAATGAGGCAGATAATAAAAAATAACTAAATTTACACAAAACTTTAAAATTATAAATTTTTTAAAATCCAGGTTTTCTGTGCCAGTCACAAGCCTTAGAACAGCCCTGTGAGATATGTATTATGGGTATTGAAATTGTTGCTGTTACCATCTGACACATGAGAAAACTAAAATTCATAGTGGTTTAGTGACTGGCCCAGGGTCACACAGCCAAGATGTATCAGAAGCAGTAGAGGCAGGCTCTCTGGTCATTACACCAGCCTGTCTCTCTCTCCAACACACTTTCCTTTCTTCAACCCTGTGAAGTCAGTGATACAAGAACTTGAAAGCCCATTTTACAGCAAAGGAAACAGAGGCTCCTGGAGAATAAGTGACCTTTCCAAGATCACACAGAGAGTAGTGAATGAGACAGGACAGCTGGCTCCAGGCCTTGTGACTCCCACTAGAGGCAGGGAGGAGCATTCCCAGGTTTGTCTTTTTTGGGAGGAAAAAGGGGAAAACAAGGGAATGGGGGAGGGGTAGAGAAAGTTGCCCTGCCTTTTTCTGGGCTGACCTTGGAGTATGGGCAGACATTGAATACCAGAGGGCTATAAGAACAGAGACAGATTCTTTGTGGATTCTTTCCTTAATGAACCTCAAAATGCTGTCTAATTGCTGAGATGAGAGGCCTCTCTAGTTTATGGGAGGGGAAAATGAGCCACAGTCAGGTTAAATAGCTTACCTACCTGAGACCCCATACCTGGGGGGTGGCAAGGAGGGAGTATGAGGCCAGAAGTCCTTGCTCCCATTCCTACAACGTGAAACCCTTCCCTCTCCAGCCATTGGGCCAGTCCTGGCCAGTGGGTTTCCCAGTGACCCATTTATGGCCCTTCCTAGGCCTTAGTAACCCCCCAGAGGGAGTCACCCAATTGAGTGGAAATTCTTGGGCTGTTTTCTTTGCTGTAACTTCAGGCTGTCAGGGGCCAGTTGTAATAGAAACCTTGAAATACAGCCTCTGGGGTGTGTTTTCCCCGATCCACAATGGAAAGTGGGTACAAAGAAAGCCTGTTTCTTTGGGCTCTGGATGCCTGCTTGGGAAATAACACCCTTTAATTACCATCACTCCTCTCACAGGGCCTTGGAGATGATATGGACTTATTTCCTTTAATCCTGTGGGAACAAAATGGTGCCCTGTTAATAGTCATTGAGCTGGGAGGGTGGGGGTTAGGTGTCGAGAAGCCATTTCACCCATCCGCCTGCACTGGGAAAGGATCACATCTCAACCATTCCTGCTTTTGAAAGGGGAGGAAATAGATCAGAATTTCTATAGCATCTGTGAGGTACCAGGCAATGTGCCAAATACTTTTTACAAATATTATCTCATTTGATCCCCAAAATAACCAACCCTGTGAGGTAGGTGCTGTTAATTTCCCCATTTAACAGTTGAGGAAACTGAGGCAGATAGAAGTTAAGTGACTTGCCTAGGTTCACACAGCTACTAAGTGTCAGAGGCTGGATTTGAACTCAGCACTTCATCCACTGTGCTGTCAGCTTTCTATAAGATTTGTGGGGTCATGGAATGTTGAGGGTAGAAGGAAGTTTTTGGGGTGACCTGGATATATTTATATATACTTACCACATGTGTGACCTTGGGCAGAGCCCTGAGCCTCAGGTCTTCTTCTGAAAAGTGAAGGGGTCAGACCAGCTCTTGAGCTATGGTCTCCTTTGTCACGTGTAGACAGATATTCAAGATGACTTAGGGGGAAGGTATGAGCCATGGGAGGTTGTCAGGGAAGGGCACGGGGAGTCAGGACAGGCCTCAGTAGCTGGAAGCAGCAGCCCTCTGCCTGCTCCCCCACAATACCCCTCGACATCCTGGCCAAGGCACCAACGTCGAGTGGGCGCATCAGCCAAAGGAGGAAAGAGGAGCGGCCTTCAGCTCAGTCTCCATTTTCTTCCTTCCTCCTCTGCTTTCTAAGCTAGGTCTAAGCTAGGAGCTGCCCGGAAGCTCCCTGGGTGATAAGAGGCCAGGCTGGTGGGGCTCTCCACAGAGGCCTTCCTCATGAATGCTTCCTTGGTTCTCTCTCACTGGGAGGCTTCAGGACCTCCCACATTTCCTTCCCAGCTCAGGTTTGCTATGGAAAACTGGCCAATTGGAGTCCTTTGCTCAAGGCCATGGCCATGGGTCTCCCAAACATTATTTCAGAGAGCGGGGAGCAGAGGATGGGGAAGAGAAATGGCCTTCTTCTGTATTCTCACTTACCCTGCTGCCTTTGTATTCTCCAGAGCCCGGGGGAGAAAGGTTAGAAAAAGAGAAAAGCCCCTGGGAATTTCCTCTATATCTTTTGGTACCAAACATTTGTTTCTTATAATATAATAATAATAAATAACAACACTCCCTTGAATGGGTTTGTCACTCTCTAATATTCAGGGAAGCATCATTATATTGTGACTAGAAATCTGGTCTTGGAGCCAGAAGAGACTGGGTTCCAGTCCCGTCTCTGATATAAACTTGGCTGTGTGACCTTGGGCAAGTCACTTAACCACCTTTGCCTGAGTTTCATCCTCTGTCAGATGAAGGGATTAGATCTGATGGCTTCTGAGGTCTCTTCCAGCTCTGAATCTGTGCTCTTGTGGATTGTCTCACAGAAGAGGGACAGGGTCACAGAGGGTCAGCCATGACCAAAACATTGACCAGGTTAGACACAGAGGGCAGAATTGGAAGCAGCCTCCCTTTAATTTGGAATTTTGTGAGTTTGTAATACTTTCTTTAATAATAGTAATAGTTAGGGGTGGCTAGGTGGCGCAGTGAGTAGAGCGCCAGCCCTGGAGTCAGAAGGACCTGAGTTCGGATGAGGCCTCAGACACTTATCACACACAAACAAAAACCTAGCCGTGTGACCTTGGGCAAGTTACTTAACCCCAGTTGCCCTCCAAAAACAAACAAAAAAAAAATAGTAATAGCTACACTGTATAAATCTTAGCTATTATTTATTTACATATATTTTCCCCTTTTTGGAAGGGGCAATGCAGGGCAATTGGGGTTAAGTGACTTGCCCAAGGTCACACAGCTAGTTTTGTGTTAAGTATCTGAGGCCGGATTTGAACTCAGGTCCTCCTGACTCGAGGGCCAGTGCTCTAGTCACTGTGCCACCTAGCCACCCTGATATATTATTTATATAGTAAATGCTATATAAATGTTACTTATTATTATATACTATCTACTATGTGCTAGTGCTAAGTACTTTACAAATATTATCTCACTCGATCCTCACAACAACCCTGGGAGGTGGGTGCTATTATTATCCCCTGAGGTGGGCAGAGGTTAAGTGACTTGCCCAGGGTCACATGACTAGTAAGTGTCTGAGTCAGGATTTGAACTCCGGCGTTCCTGATTCCAGTCCTGGTTCTCTATCCACTACACCATCTAGCCTCAGTTTCTTCAGATGTGAGATGGGAATAGTCATTTCTCTATAGTTTTCCATGCTTGGATTCCACATGCTTAATTATATCCTATGTATACAGTATGGTAGAAAGGATCGTGAGTCTGCAGGGTAGCTTGTGTTTAGTCCTGACTTATTTTTTTTGCAACACTTGTTCTTTTTTTAAAAAATAATTTATTTATTTTTAGTTTTTAACATTCACTTCCATAAGACTTTGAGTTTTGAATTTTCTCCCCCACTGTCCTGACTCTTACCAATAACTGGCTGTGTGATCTTGGCCATCATAAGAGCCTCTGGCTCACCCCGGAAAAGCAAGGACTTTAATCTCTAAAGCCTCTCCCAGCTCCGACATTCAGTGATTTTGTAACGTGTTTTTCAGGGACGGGGATTTTTTTTTTCAAGATGTGATTCATCGTTAAAAGAGCATATTTGAGCCAGATTTCTCATTATCCAGTTTTTTCCGTATTGCTTTCAAAATTCGGCATGTTTGCCCTGTGGTGACGTTATCATCTGTGAGCTATTAAAAGAGACGTTCGTATGGGGCGCATTCTGAGACTAATGATAGGAGGGATCATCTGTATTGGCCAACACCGTATAGACATTTCAAAACATCACTGCTGTTATTGTGCTGTGTTCATGTGCAATCACGGAACGTCAGAGTTCAGAAGGACCAGAGTGTTTGCTCTCCTGACAGACCAGGAGTCCGCTCTGGGATGGGAGCTCCTTCAGGGTATGGGATGGTTTGTCTTTATTCCGTAT
>WOXC01006128.1:752500-919358 GCA_011680675.1 Gymnobelideus leadbeateri
ACAAACATCCCCCTCTCTCCCCTTCTTAAAACCAAAACCAAAGTCCCTTCCTAGATTCTACCATCCTTGCTATTTATTTATTCCGCCTTCTTCTACATGAGGTCTTTCTTGGTCTCTCTCCCTCCCGCAGTAGTTAGTGATTTCCCCATTGAGATTACTTTCCGTTTTCTCAGTATCTCCTACCTAGTTATTTGTGTATCATATAGTACAATAGAGGGTGATCTCCTTGAAGGCAAGAACTATTTTTTTTGCCTTTCTTTGTATCCCTGGCCCCTAGCAAAGTGTTCAGCCCATAGTAAACCCTAAATAAATGATTGTTGTTTGAATGGTTATCATCTTATTTCTCTCTTCCCCTTCACAGTGAAAATCTGAAAAAAACCTATCGACACATGGCAGTTCCACTTCTCTTTCCTCATTGTCTTTGAAACTTTCTGCAAAATTGAGTCAAATCCCATTGTTCGACTGAACCTTCTCTTTCCACACTACCGACGGTTTCTTAAAGTCAAATGTCCTCAGACTTCTCTGCACACCTTTTCTTCCTGTATACTCTTTGCTCTCTGGGTTTTCATGACTCTGATCTCTCCTGGTTTTCTCCTACTTGTCTGACTGTACCTTCTCAGTTTACTTGGCCGGAACCTTATCTGTGTCATGTCCACTAACTGTGACTCTGTCTTGAGACCTCTTCCTTTCTTTCTCTACACCAAGGTCTCAACTTGGAATCCCTGAACTTAAAAAAATTTTTTTTGATAACAGTATTTCAGAATGGTTTCTTTCCTTGGATCTTATGTATTTCATTTTATGCATTTAAAAACATTATTCAGGGGTGGCTAGGTGGCGCAGTGAGTAGAGCGCCAGCCCTGGAGTCAGAAGGACCTGAGTTCGGATGCGGCCTCAGACACTTAACACACAAACAAACAAAAAACCTAGCCATGCGACCTTGGGCAAGTTACTTAACCCCAATGCCCTCAAAAACAAAACAAAACAAAAACATTATTCAGAAAAGGGTGAGACTACCAGTGGGGTTCAAGACACATAAAAGGGTGGGAACCCTGGCTGTCTGTTCTCCCACCCTGTGACCTCATAAACTCCCCGGGTTCTGTTTTCATTCCTCTGCAGCTAACTTCCAGATCCATATATCCAGTCTTCCTTCTTTTTCTGAGCTCTAGTCCCACACACCAACTTCCTAGTGGATATTTTGAATGGGAAGTCAGAACCAGCATGTCCGAAAATTATCATGTCCCCTCCCTCCAACCCACCGCTCTTCCTCACTTCCTATTACATGGCTATCCTGAGGTCTCTTCCAGCCCGAGCTCTATGACTTTAGGATTCTATAATCTTCCCATCCTTGGTGGCATGCTTATTACCTTACTCTCACCCTACATATCCAATCAGTTGCCAAATCTTGTCATTTCTAACCCAACAGCATCTCTCACATATTCCCCCTTTATTTTCATTATATAATCACTGTCATAGTTTGGGTATGCTGTGAATGTTTAACAATGGACTTTCCACTTAACACTAATCTCCAATTAGCTCCCCATCCCTGGTTTGGATCGTCATCACATCTTGCCGGGATTGTTGGGACATCCATCCTTGTAACAAGCCTCTCACCACTCCAATTCATCCTCTATATTGGCAGCAAAATGAATTCTCTAAAGTGAAGATCTGATCACATTTCCCTCTCCAATTAGATTGAAATACAGTTATAAAATATTGTTTAAAAAGTTCACAGACCTCAGGTTAAAAATCTAGGTATAAAGACGAATAATAATATCTAGCAATTGTATTGTACATTAAAGCTTGCAATGCTCTGTACAAATATTATTTTATCCTCGAAACAACCTTGGGAAATAGGTACTGTTATTAGTCCCCTTTTACAGCTGAGGAAATAGAGGCAGACAGGTAAAATGACATCCAGGGTGTCATAACTAATCAGTGTCTGAGGTGGGATTTGAACTCAGGTCTTCCTGACTCCAGGTCTAGCACTCTATCCGTTGCACCACCTAGCTGCCAGTGAAAAGGGAAAAGGACCCCAGGACAGAGGCTTGGGTGTCAACCGAAATTAGTGGGCATGAAATAGATAAAGATCCAGCAAAGTAAACTCAAAGGAGCAGTCAGACACGTCATGAAAGAAAAGGTTATCCAGTAAGGGAAAGTGGTCAATAAATTCCAGTGACTATTGTCTCCAGGGTCAAATGTAAAGCCTTCTCTGGCTTTCAGAGCTCTTCACAATCTTGCCCTTGCTTATCTTGCCAGAGTTCTAACATTGGTCCCCTCCAATCCTGCCATATTGTCCTTGAGCTGGCTGTCTCCAATGCCTGGAATGCTCTTCCTCCCCAGTTCTAACTAGTAGACTTCCTGGCTTCCATATGACTTAAGTGTCCACCTTCTGCAGGAGGCCTTTCCCAGTTTCCCCAGCTACTGGTGCATCCACCTCAAAGGTTGTCTTGTATCCACTTTGTATATGTCATATAAATACTCCTTATTCCTGTGCTGTTGTTCCCCAGACCCCCAATCCCTCTGAGCCACCCATTCTGCTTTCTTAAAGGCAGGAGCTGCTTTCTCTTTTCTTGACCTGATAGGTATCTCAAAGTACCTAAAAGGGCTGTCTTGTGGGGATTAGTCTTGTTCTGCTTGGTCCCTGAGGGCAGGACCAGGAGCAGTGGGGAGAAATTGCAAAAGAGGCTAATTTATGTTGGATGGAAGAACTTTCTAATTAGCTCTAATTAGTTGTACTTAGAGCTATACCAAAGTGGAATGGGCTGCCTCCAGCAATAGTGGATTTTCCCTCCTGGAGGTCTTCAACTAAAGGCTAAATATCTTTTTGTGAGGTGTATGGGAACACCACCACCATCAACTAATATTTACAGAGTACCTACAAGGTAAAAGGCACCATGCTAAGCACTCTAAAAATATTATTTCATTTGATCCTCACAACAACTCGGGGAGATAGGGGCTAGTATTATTATCCCCATTTTATAGATGAGAAAACCGAGGCAAACAGAAGTTAGGAGACTAACTTAGGGTCAAACAACTACTAAGTGTCTGATGCTGGATTTGAATTTGGGTCTTCCTGATTTTAGGCCTGGTACTCTCTCCATTTTTCCCTCTAGTGTGGGTTGGACTAAATAGTAACTTGTTCTCTGTAATTCTGTTGACTCTCTGTCTCCCCTAGACTGTGACTGCCCCCAAGGGGCAGGCTAAAGTCTAGCCCTTTTAAGTCTCCCACAGATGATATCCCTGAAGGCAAGGTCCACATCTGCCCCTTTTCTACCTCCCTAGAGACTTTGACCTTTGAGAGGGCATGTCCCAGGGCTAAGCTTTCTCTTTTCCCCTTCTCCCCTCCCCAGTATAGTTGAATGAATGGTAGGCAGCTTCTTGGGAAAGATGGTATGCCATCTTTATTCGGTGAAGCCAGTGTCAAGGCTCTACCTGGAAGCCTGTAGTGCTGATGTGAGGCTCTCTCTCTCTCTCTCTCTCTCTCTCTCTCATATATATATACATACACACTCTCACACACACGTTAGTTCTATGGGGGCAGATTCAGGAACTATTCTCTTTGCTAAGATTTATGGAAAGTAGATTACCTTACTTCAATGATCCAGGGGCTAACAAAAATCCCCCAATAATCAGGAATTTGTTTTTTGTGTTTTCCTGTAGGGCCCTTAAAGTGCTTGATCTTGTAAGTTGTGTGTGTGTGATATGAATAGAGCAATAGACTATATAAACACACATATGCACAAAAGACAGGCACGCTTATGAATAGACACTTGGTATATATAGGAACACACAAGACGGACAAACACAGATGCAAACACACACAAACACACACACATATTTAGGGATATACCAGCACAAATTCTGGTTGGGCTGGGCCAAGAACTTGAACTGGGCATTCTTGGGTATCCCTAGCTAGTGGTTTAAAGTTCTCTGCAGGTGGTTTCAAGTTCCAGCCTCCCTGACCCTAATCATCTAGCGTGAGGGGTAGTATTAGGGTTCTGGCAAGCAGAGTCTATTTGCTATGGCCTCTCTTCTCCTGCCTCCCAGGGTTTGCTGAGCCAGTGCTCATGGTGTGAGTTGGGTGGAATGGCTTAGGTCCCTTCCTTCCTTTGAGTCCCCAGGTACCTGGAAAAGGCTTAGAGATACTCAAAGAACAAATGCGTCTTGTCCCATCTCTGTCCATGGTCCCTGACTAGTTCTTACCCACTGTCCCTCTATGCTAGGATTATCTGATTATTGATAAAATAAAATCCCTATATGTAGATATTTATAGTTGCACTTTTTGTGATACTAAAGAACTGCAAACTGGAGGGTAGATAAATGCCCATTGATTGAGGAATAAACAAATGGCGGTACAGGAAAGTAATGTAATATCTGTTGTTGTTTGTGTTTTAGTCATGTCTGACTCTTTGTGACCCCATTTGGGATTTTCATGGCAAAGATACTGGAGTGCTTTGCCATTTTCTTATCCAGACCATTTTACAGATGAGGAAACTGAGGTAAACAGGATTAAGTGACTTCCCCAGGGTCATACAGTTAGAGAGTGTCTGAAGCCAGATTTAAACTCAGGAGGATGAGTCTTCCTGACTCCAGGCCTGGTGATCTATCCATATTATTGTGCTCTTAGAAATGCTGAATATCACGATTACAAAGAAACATAGAAAGATTTACATGAACAGAGACAGAGGGAAGTAAGAGTAGCCAAGAAAGCAAAATACACAGTGAAGACAACAGTGTAAATGAAAACAACTACCACCACAAAACATTCAAAAGTGAATGGTGTAGAACAATCCAGGGCCCCTAAAAAGAGATAAGAGAGGACACCTTCGCCCACCCCCTGGCAGATTACTAGAGGTCCATTGATCTGCTGCATATACTTTCAGGTTTTTTTATAGATTGACCAGTTTTGCCGAGTGTTTTTCTTTAAAAAAAAAAAATAGCATGTGGGATGTCTATTTTTTTTCGGTGGGGGGATGGCGGAAAGGAGAGACACAGGGTGAAATTTAGATGATGTAAAAACAAAAGATATTCATAAAATATATACTTTTGAAAAATCCCAAGACCTTCGGGTCTTTCTGATTCTTTGGTATCATTATCTCCCTGATTCTTGCTTGTTTGTTCCAGACTGAGGGAAAAAAGGAATGCTTTAGTCTTGGTTCTAGATATGTCCCCATCTTTGTTTGATCTTTCTGAAACTGAGATCACAGGGGATGAAAAACAAACATTTATTAAGTACCTACTGTGTGCCAAGAGCTGAGTTAAACACTTTACAAATATGATCTTATTTGGTTCTCACAGCAACCTGCTGTTACTGTATCTATTTTACAATTAAGAAAACGAAGACAAATAGAGGCTAAGTGAATTTCTGAGAGTGACATAGCTAGGGAGTATCTGAGGCTAGATTTGAACTCAGGTCTTCCTGACTCTGGGCCTAATACTCTAGTCACTATGCCATCTAACTACCTAGGTGGAAGTTGGGGCAGAACTGAATTAGTCCTGGGTCCTAGGGCCCCTGTCTGTTCATCTTTCTTCTCTCTCTCTCCTTTCTGTCTCTCTCCTCTCTGTCTCTCTCCCTGTCTCTGTCTCTTTGTCTCTTTCTCTGTGTGTGTGTCTCTCTCACACACATATTTAATATCTTGCCAGGGTTTATCTGTTTTATTTACATAATATTCTCATATATACTCCCTTCTTCTGCCATTGCTACTACTCTAGTACCAGCACCTCATGCCTGGACTATATAGCCTGCTGATTGATCTCTGGGCCACAAATTTCTTCCCACTCCAGTATATTCTCTCTCTCTCTCTCTCTCTCTCTCTCTCTCTCTCTCTCTCTCTCTCTCCTTCCTTCTCTTTTTCTCTCTGTCTCTGTCTCTCCCCCCACCCCCAGCTCAGTCTCTTCCTAACCAAACTTCTCCACTCTGAGTTTCAGAAATAGCTAAGGCAGCCAGGAAACCTGAGTCTGGTCTGGGTCTTACCACCTTGGGCAAATCACTAGATTTGTTTTCCGATCTCTACAATAAAGGTGTTGTTTTTATTCAATAAGAATTCTCCAAGGTATGAGTCTGATTCTGAGGCAGAAAATAGGAAATGTAGATACCAGAGGGGGCTGAAAGTCTTCCCCCTCCCAGGGGGAAACAACCAGGACTTCTCCCAAGGTACAATACATACCATCTACCAGCTTGGGAATTTGGGTCTCTTAGGATTCACAAAGTTCTCAGACTTCCAGCATAATTATTGCCAGAAGGAGTCTGGGTCCAAGGCCAGGGGATCTGGACTGGGAGGCTATGATGCCAGAGTGAAGTCATGGAAATAGGAAGGAGAAGGGGATGGGTGAATGGGAGAGAGTCTGGCTTCAGATCTATAATTAGCAATTTGGGGACAGAGACATAAGGACACCCCAGGGCCAAGGAGGGGATCACTCAGGGAGGAAGGGAAGTACAGGGAGCTCAGCTAGGGTGCAAGTACCCAGCTGGATGAGGAGAAAGTCTGCCATATGGCAGCCTCTGATTTTAATTCTTCTTGCTAACTTAGGCTCAATTGTTTGTAGTTGAAGAAATCAGTCAGCCAACAAGCAATCAGTAAACATCCCCCACTCCATGTACATCAATCATCCTGACTTTTGTCTTGCCAATGCATGCCAGTCGTTTTGACTTACATCTTATCACTGGACCTTGGTGACTCTGGAAAAGAATGAGGCTGATGGCTTTGTAAATTCACACGCAAGCCAAGACATCCCCCTCCTGATGTAATTGGTCATCTTTGAACGAACAGTTCAACGAACTGTTCAACAGTTCAACGAACAGAACGAAGGACAAACAGTAACAACAAATATCTATTCTGCATTAGATTAAAAATAAATAAATAAAGGTCCCTTTACTTAAGGAATTTAACTCAATTTTGGTGCCCCCTATATTTTGGCTTTCTTGAAACAAAACCCATTCTAATTTTGGTGAAGGAACAGGATTTAGGTACTAGTTGGATTTGGGGGTCAAGAGAGGGGGAGGGCCAGAAGTGATCACATTCCTGGGGTCTGAGCCAAAACATTAAAGGAAGTGGCAAAAGGGGAGATGGGGAGACAGTAAAAGCCTGGAGAGGCAGGGAGAAAAAGGAGACTAGGACTGGAGAAGAGGAAAGAGGCAGGAGGGAGGACAGCAAAGAGATATAAGTGAGGACAAGAAGAAGGGAGAAACAGAGGAAGAGAAGAAAGAGGGAGGAGGCAGAGAAAGGAAAGAGAAAAAGTGAGCAAGAAAACACAACAGACCGACATGAAGAGGAAAGAGAGAGACAGACACCCAATCAAACAAGGAATTCAAGCCTCCAGAGAATGTTAGAGTGAGGCCCTGGTGAGGGAAGGGGGAATGGCATTCTGTTTGGTGGTGTCTGGGTTTAGGAAATATGTTTCCTAGCTTCTCCTAAGGAATCCACAACAGCCTGGGCCCAGCCCTCGAGAGGGCCTCTTGTCTGCTGTTGCAAAAGAACCCTAAACTGAAAGGCTTGTCCCAGCTCTGTCTCTGTCCAGCTGGGTGACCTAGGATGTGCCTTTATTTTTTTTTCCTTGGGACTGTACTCTAAGTTAGAATCCTACCTTTGAATACCAAGAATTCTGGCAGCGTAGAATCTTGGAATCATGGCCTCTTAACTAGAACCTTTGTACCGCAGAAGACAGGGAAGAAGAAAGATGTATGTCTGCAGTATCCAGAAAGGAGGATGAGAGAAGAGAGGAGAGAGGAGGCGTCTGAGAAAGCTTGACTGTAACATTCCTTTAGCAAACCTCCTGATAACTGTTGAAGGCAATTACTGTTTGGGTTATGACTCTAGCAGGAATTTGCTAATTAGAATTCAGTGAAAGCAGATCTGGGTAAGGAGAGAGCCTGCAATTAAAAACAAGAGATCTTTCTTAACTTCCCATCCTCTCTGCTTGAGACCAGTCATTTGTCTTGTCCGTAGAATTAGGAGCAAGAGCTGGAGAGGACTGGGGTCTTGCCTCTAATAATTACTAGTTGTGTAACCCATGGAAAATCACTCTTAACCTCTCTGTGCCTTGCTATCCCCTCTATAAAATGGGGATAATAATAAGGATAATAATAAAAATAATAATAAAAAGACAACTATGCAAAGTACAGTGCAAACCGTAAGGCATACTATAAATGCTAGCTATTATTGTGAAGTTCTTGATGGTTGGTAACGCTATGAAGTAAGGCAGCTACATGGTTCAGATATGAATAATTGGGAAATAAGATATCTTCCTGGATATTGTATTATGGATAGGATGGAAAGTTTCTTGAGACCCATCTAAAGTCTAAGACCTTTACCCATTTATGGTAATTCACCTGGGGACATAGGATATCACCAAAAGAAACCTCAAAATTCTGAGCAAGAAACTTAAAAGACCTCGGGGTCATGGATGGTATTTTTGTCGCTGCTGAAGGTAGAGGCTGCTAAAGGAGACAGATATGGGGAAATGATTGGCTGGTGAAGGAGATGGTGTCTGAGAACAAGATTTGGATTTAAGATACAGGAATGAGGCCAAGGATGGAGTGCATCTCATAAGGGTTTGATTGTTGCTGATTTGATTCAAAGGGATTTAAACTGAAAATGTAGGAAGAGGAAGGGATGAAACTTTACATATATCCGTGGAGCACAGAAGGCATCAGGTAAGATGAAGGAATAAGGATAACAGAACAGAGGCCTAGTTTACAGATGACAATGTCCATCATGACCCCAGATGCCTATATACAAAAGGAAAGAGTGTGAGTAATAAGGTGAACTAGGGATTTAAATGCAAACATTCAGTAATATGTAGCTCCATGCTTGAATGTGGTAATGTATGAATATATTTGATTAAAAAGGAATAAATCAGATATCTAGGTTTCAATAAGGCATTTGACAAACTCATAATATCCTCATGGACAAGTTGGAGAAATGAAATTCGTCATTCATTGACTAACTGGACCCAAAGAGTAGGGATGAGTTGTTTGATGCCATCCTGCACAGAGGTTTCTAGTTGGCTGTCCCATGAATCTGTCCTTGGTCCTATTCTGCTCATCACTTTTATCAATAACTTAGATCTATGCACAGATGATATACTTATCAAATTTGTGGATGGCAAAAAAGAAATCTTTTGGATATCCAGAAAACTTATATTATCTGAACATAGGCATAGAAGAGCCCTTGCTTATGGTAGAACTTATAAGGCTTAATTTTGTTCAATGGAGTCAAAAGTCTCCCCTGCCCCCACTTTTATTTTATATTTCTCAGTCGATCATGTTATCATAAAGATATCTGCTGTAGAACACTGTATCTAACAGTCAATCTGGCTCCTTTCTTTTCATCACGAATACCATCCTGTATGCCCAGACCACTCAAAGATTTTATAGATGAGAGAGTAGGTTGGTATCATCAAAGAAAAATATTAATTCTGTACTGTATTCTATGTTTTAGGCACATTTGTCAGAAACAATTTCTTATTAATTTAATGTTTTCCTCTATCTGGGGATTTCTTATTTGGAGACAGAAATGTCCTAATTGGCACAGTTACTACCATGCCCTTGGATATTTCTCTTCCCCAAGACAATCTGAAGTGACATAGAAATATTGAACAAGGAAAAGGTAACAATGCATTAAAATTTGGGGTTAACATTCTAGAACAATAGTGAATTAGAAAAATCACTTATCTGTAGTACTACTCCATTCCCTCCTTGACCACTCCTCTTAAGGATGAAAAGATTTACTTTATAACATATTGATCATTTCTGTATGGATAAGGTGCTGCCATCAAAAAGTTTATAGCCCAATCATTTCATATGGGAAGGCAATGATCTTTAGACAGACTTAAGTATTCCCCCTTCTACCTTAGTCTTGATTCTTAACCTCTTATACATTTTCTGAGAAGGAAAAGTCTAGAAAGGACTTTGAACTAGCGCAATATTTATTTCTTAATGCTTTTCAGTTGAACTTAAAGGAAGTTTTTAATATGCTTCTACAGAAGTGACTAAAGCCTTATTCCTGTCATTTTGGGTAGCAATACTAATTATGACTTTTAAAATTTATCATCTCAGAACAGCAATTGTGTGACTTCTGGCAGAGTGTCAAGGCCTAGAAGAGCCCAAGACCCACATGAACAGTAAGGCTCTAAAAATGCACCACAAGGGATAATAATAAGGGAAATGAAAGAGAAATATCTGTAAGTTTCTCCATCCAGTCAAGGGTTGAACAAGAAGACAAAAATATAAAGTATGTCATAGCAAAAACTACTGACTTGAAAAATAGATCAAAGAGAAATAATTTAACTGGATTACCTGAAAGGTATGACAAAAAAGGACTAAACATAATATTTCAAAAAATCATAAAAGAAACTTCCCATGTCTTTATTTATTTTTTGCTTTTTGGAGGGCAATTGGGGTTAAGTAACTTGCCCAAGGTCACACGGCTAGGTTTTCGTTTGTGTGTGTTAAGTGTCGGAGGCTGGATCCGAATGCAGGTCCTTCTGACTGCAGGGCCGGCACTCTACTCACTGCGCCACCTAGCTACCCCCTTCCCCTGTCTTTAGAACCTGGGGGCAAAGTGAAAATAGAAAGAATAACCAAGGTCCCTTTTGGTACCTCTTTTTCATAATATTTATGATAAAATCTATACTAGTCTTTGTGGTGTAGGAAAGGACCTACATGTACAAAAAATATTTATAGTTCTTTTTGTGGTGGCAAAGAATTGGAAACTGAGGGAATACCCATCAATTGAGGAATGAATGAACGTTGGATATGATTGTGATGGAATATTATTGTGCTATAAGAAATGATGAGTGAGCAGATTTCAGAAAAACCTGAAAAGACTTACATGAACTGATGCTGAGTAAAATAAGCAGAACCACGAGAACACTGTACATAGTTACAGCAACATTGTGGGATGATCACCTATGAAGTACTTAACTCTTGTCAGCAATGCAATGATCCAAGACAATTCCAAGAGGCTCATGATGGAAAATGCTATCCACAACCAGAGAAAAAACTATGGAGTCTGAATGCAGATCAAAGCATGATATTTTTATTTTTTTGTGGTTTTTCCTTTTTTGTTTCTTCTTTCACAACATGACTAATGTGGAAATATGTTTAACATGATTGCACATATATAACCTATATCAGATTGCTTTCAGTCTTGGGAAGGGAGGGAGAAAGAAAGATTTGCAATTCAAAATCTTACAAAAAAGAATGTTGAAAATTATTTTTACATGTAATTGGAAAAAATAAAACGCTATTTACAAAAAAAAAAGAAAATATAAAGAATCTACTGGTCACCTCTTGAAAAAAAAACCACACACAAAACAAAATCCAACATTATAGCTAGAATCCAATTTCTAAGTCAAAGAAAAAATACTGTAAGCAACCAGAAAGAAAGAATTCAAGTACCAATGATCCATAGTCAAGATCACACATACTTTAGCAGCCGCCACTATAAAGGGGTAGAGAACTTTGAATATGATATTCCAGAAGGCAAAGGATATAGACTTGCAACCAAGAATAACATTCAGCAAAATTAGATATGATTCTACAGGGAGAAAATGTACCTCTAATGAAACAGAAGATTCCCAAATATTCCTGATGAAAATACCAGAGTTGCAGAGAAAATCTGAAGTGCAAACACAGGAGCCAAGAAAAACATAAAAAAGCAAACATAAGTGAACATCTACAAGAGATTAAACAAGGATAAACTGTTTACATTATAATATAAGGAGTTGATATATAAGCTCCCTCTTAACTCTATCATCATTGGGGGTCATAGAGAGATTCTAATTAGACAGAAGGCCTGATAGTAGTTCTATTATTTCTTGATCATCTTTAAAAAATATTGGAAGAGTGGTAAGAGGAATAACCTGGGGTAGAGGCAGGGAAGGGGGAAGGTTAGGGGAAAATTCTCTCAATTAATTGGAATTCACAAGTAGAAGTCTGTACAAACAAGGAGGAAGGAGTGGGTGGCACTTAAATCTCACTTTCATCTGAACTAGTCAAATAAAACACACAGTTCAGTATAGGAATATATTTCCCTAAATAGGGAAATGGGAGGGAAAGCTGAAAAGGTAGAGAAAGGAATAACAGGGAGGGTAGATTAAGGGAAGGATGAGTTGTATGCAAAAGAAATTCTAACTAAGGATGTACCAAAATATTTGGAGCAATTTGTGTTTCTGTGTGTGAGTGTGTGTGTTGGATTACCCATCAGTTAGGGAATGGCTAAAAAAATTATAGTATATAAATGTAATGGAATATTATTGTGCTGTAAGAAGTAAGGAAGAGGATAGCTTCAGAGAACCTTGGGAAGATTTGTAAGAAATAATGCAGAATGAAGTAAACAGAACAGGAATTATTTAAAATAAATTTAAGTTAAAATATAACTATAGGCCAATATGCTAGAGACTATTGACATAAAAACATTAAATAAAATTTAGTGAAAAGAAGACAACAACATATTTAAAAGATTACACAGTAAAACTAAGGTAGATTTGTGACAGAAATACAAAGTTGATTCAATATTAGGTAAACTATAAATAAAATAGACAATATTAATAAGAATACCAATAAAATAGTGATTACTTCAATAGATACTAAAAAAAATCTTTCAATAAAATTAAAAACCTACTTCTGTTAAAAAGAACATTAAATAATAGGAATAAATGCACCTTTTCTTAATAACATCTTTCTAAAACCAAGAGCCAACATTGTTTATAATAGAGAAAGGCCAGAGGTCTTTCCAATACAATCAAAGGTAAAACAAAGATGCCCATTACTACCGTTATTATTTCACAGAGTTTTAGAAATGCTTACTATAGCAATAAGACAAGAAAAAAAATAAATTGAGGGAATAAATGTACCCAAAGAAGAAACAAAATTAACACTTTTTTTTGCAGATGATATGATGATTTATCTAGTAAACCCCAAAGAATCAACTAAAAATCAGTTGAAACAATAACTTTAGTAAAGTTGCAGATTATGAAATAAACCCACATAACCTATCAACGTTTTACCAATGTATTACCAACCAAACCCTGCAGGAAAAGATAGAGAAATTCCACTAAAAAAACCCTACAGAATGTATAAAATATCTGGAAGTCTATCTATGAAGACACATATAGGAACTATGTGTACTTTACTACTGGAGGTTTCCAGAATTATCAACCCACGGGTGCTAAGGACAAAGTGAGAGGTCAGTGTAGTGTGGACTTTGGGAACCGGGAGTCCAGGAATGTGGTCCAGACTTTGCACCCGGGGTGAGAAGCCGCTGAGGCGCTGCAGCTGTGCAGCCACCCCTCATGTGGCAGCTTCAGCTCCTGGCTTTCAGACTGTGGGGAGTCCAAGCAACCAGTCTAAGGGGTAATCGCTCTTGCTTTAACCTTCTTGGATCTGGATTTCGGTCTAGGGTGGAAGTCCTGGGTTGTGCAACCAGCTTTTGAGAGTGTGTGGAGGCTTTAGAGAGGACACCCAACTAATAACTTCGGCAGCTGAGAAAACCCCAGCATTTGGGATGAAGCTCCCCTGTCTGGTGGTAGAGTCCTACTGTGGCAAAAAGCCCAGGGGTCAAGTGATTGAGTGGTGACATGAGCAAGCAAAGAAGGCAAAATAAACAGAGCAACCCAACTTTACAGTCCTATTTTGGTAACAAAAAAGAAGACAGTGAAGTCAGAACTCCTACACCAAAATCTTAAAAGAAAAATACGAGCTGGTTACAGGGCCATAGAGGACATTAAGAAACAAACAAGAGAAGTGGAGGAAAAATTGGGAAGAGAAATGAGAACAATGCAAGAAAATTATAAAATGAAAGTCCACAGCCTGACTGAGGAAAATAACACCTTAAAAAATAGACTAACTCAAATGGCAAAAGAGGCTCAAAAAGGCAATGAGGAGAATACCTTAAAAAGTCGAATTTACCATATAGAAAAAAATCTCAAAAGCTCACTGAGGAGAATCATTCCTTCAGAATTAGATTGGAGCAAATGGAAGTTAATGACTTTATGAGAAATCAAGATTCTGTTAAACAGATTCAACCAAATGAAAGAACAGAAGGCAATGTGAAATATCTCATTGGAAACACCATTGACCTGGAAAATAGATCCAGGAGAGATCATTTAAAATTATTGGAATACCTGAAAGCCATGATCAAATAAAGAACCTAGAAATCATCCTCCGAGAAATTCTCAAGGAAAACTGCCCTGATGTTTTAGAACCAGAGGGCAAAATAGAGGTTGAAAGAATCCACTGATCACCTCCTGAAAAAGATCCTAAAAAGAAAACTCCTAGGAATATTATAGCCAGGTTCTAGAATTCCCAGATCAAGGAGAGAATATTATAAGCAGCCAGGAAGAAACAATTTGAATATTGTGGAAACACAATCAGGATAACACAGGACCTGGCAGCTTCTACACCGAGGGACCGAAGGGCTTGGAATATGATATTCTGGAGGTCAAAGGAGCTGGGATTAAAACCAAGAATCACCTACCTGGAAAAACTGAGTGTCATGTTTCAGGGGAAAATATGGTCATTCAGTGGAATAGAAGACTTTCAAGTATTCTTGATGAAAAAAACAGAGTTGAATAGAAAATTTGACATTCAGATACAAGAAGCAAGAGAAGCATGAGAAGGTAAACAGGGAAAATAAATCATAAGGAATTTATCAAAGTTGAACTATTTACATTCTCACGTGGAAAAACAATAATTGTAACTGATGAAACTTTTCTCAGTATGAAAATAGTTGAAGGGAATCGAGATGTATATATATATATATATATATATATATATATATATACATATATATACATATATATGTATATATATATCTGTCTATATAGGAGGGTATATGGGCTTATGAATACATATGTGAATGTGTGTATATATGTTTACAGGCATACATAGATAGAAGGCACAGGATCAATTTAATAGGAAGGGATGATACTTAAAAGGTGAAATTAAGAGGTGAGAGAGGAATATAATGTGAGGAGATGGGGAGAAAAAGAATGGGCTAAACTATCTCATAAAGAAGAGGCAAGGGAAAATGGTTACAATGGAGGGGAAGAACAGGAAGGCAAAAAGGAATGGGTCGACCTTATTCTCATTGAATTTGGCTCAGGGAGGGAGTGCCATACACAGTAAATAGGGTATCTCACCCTACAGGAGAGTAGGGGGGAAGGAGATGAGAGGAGGGATGATGGAAGGGAGGGCAGGTTTGGGGGAAAGGAAGTTGGAAGCACACACTTTTGAAACGGGACAGGATCAAAGCAGAGAATAGAACAAGTGGGGGTGGGATAGGATGAAGGGAAATATAGTCAGTCTTTCACAATATATCTACTATGGAAATGTTTTGCATAGCTACACATGTACAACCTATATTGAATTGCTTATCTTCCCAGTAAGGGTGGGTGACAAGGGAGGAAGGGAAAGAATCTGGAATTCAAAGTTTTAAAATAAAATGTTTAAATATGTATATGTGTGTATATATATATATATATATATATACTATTATTAATATGACTTTACATGTAATTGGGAAATAAGATATACAGGCACTGGAGCATAGAGATCCACCATGCCCTACTGGAAAAGTTGAAGGGGATATGGGAGAAGATATGGGAGAGAGCAGATTGGAGAAGGGGATATTCTATGGGACCGCTATTTTGTGGTGGTGGGTAGGGGAAAATGGGGAGAAAATTTGTAGCTCAAAATCTGGCGGAAATGAATGATGTAAACCAGAAGTTAATAAAGCATTTGGAAAAAAAAATGTTTTTGCAGAAATAAATATAGGCCAAACTAGAGATGAGTAATCTACCTATGAACACACATATAGGAACTACGTGTACTTAAAAAAAAGTTTTTGCAGAAATAAATATAGGCCAAACTAGAAATGAGTAATTATTCATATTCATGTATGTATGTATGTATATGTCTTGTCAATGGAATAAACATCACAATACTACCTCAGTAATTTGCTTATTGAGTGCTATACCAATCAAATGATTAAAAAATTACTTTAGAATGCTAGAAAAAAATTATGAACAAAAGGCAAAAAATCTCAAGGCAAATAACAAAAAAATAGGAGGTGAGGGGAGTCACATTTCCTACAATAATACCCAAGCAGTAATCATCAAAATTGTTTTATGCTGACTAAAACAAAATGAGACTGATCAGTGAAATAAGATTATGTATAGAAACAAATGAGTAATCAACATCATAATATTATGTTTGATAAACCTAAAGGCTCCAGCTCTGGAATAAGAACTCATTATTTGACAAAGCTGCTTGGAAACTGGAAAACTGTCTGGTAGAAATTATGTATAGACCAATATCTCACATAATATACTAAGATAAACATAATATATTAACATAAACTCCAAATAGATTCATGACCTGGATATAAAAGGTTACATCACAAACTAATTAGAGAAACAAGGAAAGAAATATCTTTCATATCTAACGGTTAGGGAAAGAGTTTGTGACCAAACAAAGGGTAAAGAGGATCAAAGAAGATAAAAAAGAACAATTTTGATGACATACAATTGAAAAGGTGGGTTTTTTTTTTTTGCACTAACAAAATCAATATTCTTTTTTTTTTTTTTTTTTTTTTTTAGGCAATTGGGGTTAAGCAACTCGCTCAAGGTTACACGGCTAGTCATTTATTTATGTGTGGGTGCTCATTTTCTGAGGCTGGATTCGATCTCGGGTCATCCCAACTCCGACGCTGGTGCTCTTACTCACACTGCGCCACCTAGCTGCCCCTAATATTCTTTAAATTAGAAGGGAAATCATTATATCCCCCAAAGCGAAAAAATATTTGCAGCAAGTTTCTCTAATAAAGGCCTCGTATCCAAAATATATAAAGAGCTGGTTGAGAGTGAGGCTGACAACTTTGTGCAGCTCTGCCTCACTTAAATCCAACTCACACAAAAGTCAAGGCATCACCTTCATGATGTCGTTGTCCTCTTTGAGAACAAATTAGCAAACAACATCTAAAGAGAACTTTTCCCGATAAATAAATGGTTAAAAGATATGCATAAGCATGTCTCAAGGGAAGAAATCAAAGCTATCAATTGTCATATGAAAAAATGCTCCAAATCACTAATAGATAGTGAAATGAAAATGAAAGCATCTCTGACAATTATTAGAAGGGCTGCAAAAAAACCAGACAAACTAAATGGACTATTGGTGTACCTGTGAGTTGATCTAGTCATTCTGGAAAGCAACTTGGAACTATACCTAAAAAGCTACTGAATTGTTTCTACCCTTTGACTCAGCTACAGTTCTACTAGTCATATAACTCAGAGGCCCTCCCCACCCCCAAAGAACTTATCTATACAAAAATATTTGTAGCAATTCTTCTTTTATTACATAAATGAACTAGAAACTAAGAAGGCACCCATCAACTGGAGAATGACCGACCAAATGAATAGAATGGAATATTACTGAAAGGGATGGTTTCTGAGAAACTTGGGGGGATTTATATGAACTGATGCAGAGAAAAATGAGCAGAACCAGGAGAAAAATTTATACAATAGCAACCACGTTATAAAGACAAATTTGAAAGAACCCAAGAACTCTGATAAGTGTAATGATTAAAGGCTATTACAGAGGATTGATTAGGAAGCCTAACACCCATTTCCTGAGAGAGAGGTGATGAATTTGAGGTGCAAAATGAGATATACATTTTCTATCAAGACCAATGTGGGAATTTGTTTTGCTTGAGTTTGTATAATTGTCTAAAATGGTTTTCCCCCCCTGCAGTTTGGGTGAGGGGCATGGGAGGCATAGGGAGATTAGTGATAGGTGGGCAAAAGAAAGAAAGAAAAAGAAAAGGAAAGAGAGAAAGAAAGAGAGGGAGGAAGGAAAGAAGAAAGGAAGGAAGGAAGGAAGGAAGGAAGGAAGGAAGGAAGGAAGGAAGGAAGGAAGGAAGGAAAGAAGGGAAAAAAAGAGGGTCATTGAAGCAGTTTTTAAAATGCACAGAAGAGAAGGGCCAAAAGTAAACAGAGAAGCAGGATTGCATTAAGTTATGTGTTGAATTTATTCTTTGCTTAAAAGGAAAAGCAAGTTGTACATTACAGCAATTTGCAGATTCATGTACAATCCGCTTCTGATCTGTTTTGTATATGGAAATGCTAATTTCATATGATCTTTGTACAATCCCCGAGTGTGTAAGTCTGTGTTGTCTCTAGTGAGGATTTCTTCTGCATTTATTTAGTCAAGTATAGTCTCTTTATGTCTTCGTTTTCTTCAAAGCCATTTCTGCTTTCTCTTATGGTGGAGTCACATGCCAAGCTTTTTGCAGGCTATTGTGTAAAGTGATATTATTCCTAATTTTCCATTATCCTTTTTCACAGTATTTGGTGAAGGAGTTTTTATTACAACTTGGTGTTGTCCTGGGTCCAGGTCTCTAAGACAGCAGGTGTTTTTGACTGGAGGAGATTCTGGGCTCATTTGAGTTCTTCCTCATGGAACCTGTTTACATTGGTTGAACTTCCATAATGAGTAGTAATATTGGCAATGTCTTTACTTTTATCTATTTCCTATTTTTAGCTTGTTTAAATATGGTGGGTTGGAAGTGTTGGAATTTCATGCACTGTTTTCTTCTCTGTTCTTTTTTCTAATTTGCAGTGAATTATGGCTTTTGTTTTTAACCAAATAATGATCTGGCTGCCTATAGACAATTGATCAGAAATTACTCTGATGTCAATAAACAGAACTTTGCTGTCTATTAAAATAAAATCACTTTGACTTTTTGTGTTAGTTGATTCTATATCACACACCTTTTGAATGTTTTCCTGAAGAATAAATTCATGCTACATACCTATGAGCCTTCCGACTAATCTATAAACCTTTAGCTGATGCTTTCTCAAGCTAACCATCTTTTCCAATATATTTTTACCTTTTCACTTCTGTGTCCACCTTTGCATTGAAGTCGTGGCATATCCAAGTATGTGTTGATTTGGTTTGGAGGATCTTGTCTACTTCCCTGTGGAATTTCTTTCCCTTTTATCTTTTACAACAGATGCTGGTGAATGAATTTAAAGACAGACTCTTCATCAGAAGCACTGCAATGTTTCATGAAAGGCTGTTTCTCATGTTCCTTGGGTCCATGTTGATATGAGTTTGTCAAGATCTTTATTTGCCTCTTTGGAAGAGAGCCTGAGAGCCATTCTTCCAATTTACCATTTGGTATAGTGGATAGAGAGCTAAACTTGGCATTAGCAAGACTTGGGTTCACCTCCTACCTCAGACAGAATAGTCATGTGACCCTTGTCAAGCCACTTAACCTTTCTAATCTTTGATTTCTTCATCTGTAAAATGGGGATAATAACAGTACCTTTCTCACCAGGTTGCTTTTTGGACCAAAGGAGATGATGTGGGCTAAGCCCTTTGCAAACCTTGTAGGAATATGCAAATTTCAACTCTTATTTTTAGCTACAGTGTCATTAAGTATTCTAGTTTCATTTATAACTTGTGGCTGTTGAAGATCTGATTTAGGTCAACTTCTTGGCTGTTAGTCAAAGACATCACACCTTCTGTGCCAACACTTAGTAGGTGGACTAAAAACAAGAATTTTAGCAACCTCTGCTCCCTTTCCACTAACTCTGCCACCATCACCATGGAAGTACAAGGGACTGAAAACCATTTTGGATTTGATCTGTTTCATGAGTGTTTATGGTCAAGCAATTTATCATCTTAAGTAGCCAGCTGCTAGGGTTGGGTTTATTTACTTGGACATCGTCTAGTTTCAACTTTAGGCTTTATATAAGACAACAGAAGAAGGGAGGGGAAAGTTCCCCTGTCCTCTGCCCTGGTGAAACCCTATCTGGAGCATGGGTCCAGTCCAGTGCCACATTTTAGGAGGGTCATTGACAAACTATAAGTTTCAGAGGATAGTGACTAGAATGGAAAAGAGAACTAGAAACCATATCCTAGGAAGATCCTTTGAAGGAACTGGGGATATTTAGCTTGGAGAAGAGAAAACTTAGTAGGCACATGATTGCTCTCTTCAAATATTTTTTTAAAGGGCTGCCATGTGAAAGATGGACATGTCCTGCTTGGCCCCTGGCGGAACAATTAGGCCCAACAGAGGCAGAGTTGAAAAGAGACATTTTTCAGTTCCATATATGGAAGAACTTCCCAACAATTAATATTGTCTCAAGGTGCAATGGGGGGCTGCTTCATGATGCAACGAATTTCCTATCACCCTCCAGGGGTTCTTAACTGGGGGTCTGAGAACTGAAAAAAAAAAGAGATTTTCAATATAGTTGGTTTCCTACTTTAAAAACACTATTCGAGAATGGATGGATAGGCTTCACCAGATTGATTGTCAAAGGGGTCCAGGACACAGGAAAGAGTTAAGATCCTATGTGGTGGGTCTTCAGGTGTAGGTCAGATGACAACTTGGTACAGAGATTGTGAGCCACTGGCAGAATGGGAGAGATGTGAGTTAATCACATCTCCAGCTGCATTTAAATATTTTGCCAATGGCTTTTATTTTCCTGAATTCTTTTAACTGCCTTGGAAATTGCTTTTGCTAGGGAATATTTTGATGAATTTTTATTAAATGGATTGTGAGTCCTGCTGACCCACCAGTGGGGACAGGAGGCCGTGGAGAGGATTCTTACTCAGGTAGGGGTTTGGATCCGTGGTCCTCTAAACTTTCCAACTAGCTCTGAGATTCTGTGATTCCAGAACTATAGACTCATCAAGGCACTATTCTTTGGGGAAGGAGTTGGAACAAGGAGTCACCGTCTGAGAAGAGATGGGGAGACTGTAACCCGAATGCCAGGGACCAGAAGAGAGGGACACTCCTGTAGCTTTGGAGCTAAAAAAGGAGGAAGGGAATGGGTGGGACAGGAGGCCCTGATGCCGGCTGGCCTTTACCATATATGACTCTGGGGGATTTTCCTCCTATCTAAGTCCCACCAATATGGGAGTGGCAGCCAAGCTTGTTGGCAGTGCACTCTGGGGCCTTTCCTCCAACTTACCATCCACTCCCACCTGTCCACCTCCTACCACTACAGATTTTCTACAGGTAGAAGAGTTTCATTCCATCTTCCTAACTGTCCCCCTCTCTGGAATGCTCTTCCCTTTTCTAGCTAAACCACAATTATCATTTAGCCAGAAGACAGAACCTCTTCTCTCTTTGAAGTCTTCCCATATGGCTTCAGCTTGTCTTTTCCCTCCTCTTTGCCTCCTCTGAGCACCTGTGGGCCTTACCGTTCAGCTGGAATTTAAGGATCTCCCAGGTGATTCTATACTGAGCTAGATCAATCCCAAGTTCAACTCTCTGTGTGATCTTAGGCAGCTCACTTCCTTTCTCTAAACCCCAGTTTCACTATTAATTGAGGGGCTTGAACGAGATTATTTCCTAAGGTTTTGTCCAGCTATCACATTCTGTATTTTAAGGTCCTTCCTATCTCTGACATTATATGTTCTAAGGTCACTTCCAAATCTGCTATCTCTGTTTTAAGGTTGACCTTAGCTCTGATGTTCTGTGTTCTAAGGCCCTTCCCAACTCTGACATCTCTTGTTCTAAGGACCCTCCCAGCCCTGACATCCTGTGTTCTAAGGCCCCTCCCAGCCCTGACATTCTGTGTCCTAAGGGCCCTCCAAGCCCTGACAATCTGTGTTCTAAGGCCCCTCCCAGCCCTGACATTCTGTTTTCAGGGCCCTCCCTGCTCTGACATCCTCTGTTCTAAGGGCCCTCCCAGCCCTGACATTCTGTGTTCTAAGGGCCCTCCAGCCCTGACATTCTGTGTTCTAAGGGCCCTCCCAGCCCTGACATTCTGTGTTCTAAGGGCCCTCCCAGCCCTGAAATTCTGTGTTTTAAGGGCCCTCCCTGCTCTGACATCCTGTGTTCTAAGAGCCCTCCCAGCCCTGACATTCTGTGATATAAGGCTCCTCCAAACTCTCATAGTCTGTGTTCTAAGGCCCCTCCTAGCCCTGACATTCTGTGTTCTAAGGGTCCTCCCAGCTCTGACACTCTATGTTCTAAGGCCCCTCCTAGCCCTGACATTCTGTGTTCTAAGGGTTCTCCCACCTCTGACATTCTGTTTTCTAAGGCCCTTCCCAGCTCTGACAATGTGTTCCAAGGGCCCTCCCAGCTCTGACATTCTGTGTTCTAAGGCTCCTCCCAGTTCTCATAGTCTGTGTTCTAAGGCCCCTCCTAGCCCTGACATTCTGTGTTCTAAGGGTTCTCCCATCCCTGACATTCTGTTTTCTAAGGCCCTTCCCAGCTCTGACAATGTGTTCTAAGAAATGCTACATATTTTTGTTGTTATTTATACCCCAATGCCTGCCTCTTTCACTCCCTACCTCTGTGGGTGTGGGAGAGTCCCTTAACCCCTGAGCCTGTTTCCCCTTCTGTGAAATGAGAGCGTTGGGCTGGATGGTCTGGGAGGCCCCTTTTAGCTTTGGTCTGTGGGAGCCTGTCAGCGGCCTCAGCCTGCAGCTGTGGGCCTTCAAGATTCACTGATTGATTATGGGAATCCTATTTCCCATCAGCAGCCGGCCACACCTCACACCTCACACCTCATGGGCTTCCTTTGTAAACTTCCTGCTTGTGAAGCAGGTACCCCTGCACATGTATGTATCCACGTGGATGCCGACACATCCTGGACACAGCTATACGCATGTGTGCGTGTACAAACACACATATGCCTGATCAGTTACATCCCCAATGTATTTTCCTTCTATGGAACAGACTATACGTGTGATATAAAACACAAAATAATAATAACTGAGCCATCTGGAGCATCTAAAAGTTAACTCTGCTCCTCCTAAGATTCCAAACATCTACACGTCCAGCTGCCACCCCCCTCCATCTCTGAACACACACTCAACAAGGCACAGAAAGTGAAGGGTGTGTGAAAAGAAAGAACCACAGTTGCCACAGGCAGTAAACAAGTGACACAGGACACTGTGGTGTGGACTGATACACAACCACAGATTGTCACAGATGTGCAGCCCCAGCCTCCATATCACATGGTCCACAGCCACACAAGCACACATGGTCACACAATTTCACAGCTGTACATAAAGTGCATCACACCCTGTTGTCCTCCTCACACATCCCCACTCAGTCCCACAATATCACACAATTGTTCACAGTCACACCCAGCCCGCATATGGTTCCAGTCAGGCCATATATTAAGCCAGAGCAGCTGGTGTTTCTCTGTTTCCCCCAGAGGGTTCAGATCAGCCCAGCCCAGGCCTGTCTTTGGGGCAGCCTAGGAGGACAGAGGTGAGAGGGGCTTCCATGGGCCACTGACCAAGCATGTCTGCATCTCCTCCCTTACTCCCCAGTTCCCAGTCACTAGATTTATTTCCCCAACGACCTCTCCTATCTCTTCCATAAAAGGCTAGACTAGGGGCCAGGCGTGTTGGTGCCAGTGGGGGGACTGGTGGGATTCTGGTGGGAACAGCTGTGCTCCCTTTCCAGCCACTTCCAGCCCACGCCGGTCATGCCTGGAGCCCCTACTCCTGCCTGCAGTGCTAGTAGTAGGTAGAATGGGGGCAGAGGGGGAGAGAATGGTAAGTGGGGGTGGTGGTTGTTAGGGAAATAAATCCTGAGGGAGAAAAGTCAACTCCAGCCTGGGATCTGAAGCACTCACCTGGAGCAGGGGATCCGGAGAGCTTGGCCAGGGCAGACTGCGAGATCCTGGAGAAATCAGAAAGATCTGCACAGTCTGGGGCTGTGTGAGCTGGGGGAGCTTTGCCCCCGCAGGCGGATGTGACTGAAAGTGTCGGAGAGACAGACACAGAGACAGACAGAGAGGGAGCCGGGAGGAGAAGGGGAGGAGGGCTGGGACGGAGAAGAGCGTGGGGGTTAACCCCTTCAGGCTCAGGAGTGCTGTCTCTGGACAGGGGTCAGGGGTCAGTCAGGGAGTGCAGAGGTTCAGGACTTGGGGTTGGGATATCCCTAAGCAGCTCGAGAGGGTGGGGAGAGAGGAGAGAAGAACGGAATAATAGCACTCACGTCTAGCTAGCTCCTTGTTATCTCTTCCTGTAGATGAAATACTCTGGGTCATAGGGAAACTGAGGTGCAAATCCCAGGGGAGGGGCTGCTAACCAAGCAGACAGATGGGATTGGGCCCAGGAACCCAGAAAAAAAAGATTCCATTGCCTGAGATGGCCCATGAGGACAGGACAAACCTAAAAATAGTTCCCTCATTACTAGTGTCAGGCTGAGTTTACTACTGGTTGGGTGGACAGGAAGAAAGGAAGGGAGCAGGACAGGGATGAGGGCTGTGGCCCAAGATGTTGGGGGCTAGCTATAGAGGTCCATAGAGGGGGCTGCAGGAGTGGGCTTGGGGACATTCACTCCAAAGAATTTATAGTCAAGCAGCCTTCCCCCCACCCCTTACCTTTGATGTGCTTCCTGTGAGGTTGGGGGATTGGTGGGGAGCTATCCTCCTTGGTCTATGAAGAAAGAGCCCACAAGGTAGCTTGGTCAATAGGTGTAGAGGAAGAGGGGTTTGAGACTGTCCATGGACGCTGGTGCTTGGTGGAGGTGGTGTTCATGGGAGCTGAGCAGGGAGGTTCCCCACTTCACCCCCCCACCCCAGCCTGGGCATAGGCTAATGGGGGTCGTTTCCGGGCCTCCCAGCTGGGCTAGGGGTTGGTAGGGAGAGTTATAAATAGTTCCTTCCTGTCTAGCTGTGCTGAGAGGGGAGGGGGAGTCAGTTTTCTGCTTCTGTTTCTCTCTTTCTCTCTGAAAGTCTCTGTCTTTCACTGGTTTTATATCTCTGTATCTCTGCCTCAGTTTCTCTCTCTCTCTCTCTGATTCCATAACCATTTGTTAAACTCTTACAATGTGTGAGGGTCCATGTTAGGTACTCTTTTGGTAATCCTGCCTCTCTGTCCCTGCCTCAGTTTCCCCATGTCCATCTTCACCTCAGGCTTTCTGCCTCTGGTTTCTGTTTCAGTCCACCGGGAGGATCCTTAAATTCAGAGACTTTTCAGGTTCTTGAAGAGGGAAGGGATTTCTCCTTCTCTCCTGGCCCCACCCATTCCTTAGAAATCCATTTTCCCTTACATAAGAACCAGGTAAAGAACCCAGGCATGTGGAACGATGACTGGTAAAATTCTGATGGAGTGCCCCCTGAAGAAAACAAAATTGCTGCCCCTCCCCAACCCCCCCCCTCCCTCAAGCAGGAGGTCACTGACTAAATTTCGGGGTGGGCAGGTGGAAGAGGGGAAGTTGAGGCAGCCAGGGCTGGGGAAGAGGGAAGATTAGAGATTGCATCTCCTGAAAAGGACTGGCAATGGGGTTATCAGATGTGGACGAGCAGAAAAGAAGGAAGAAGAGGGGAACAGAGAAATGGCCTCTCAGCCTAGGCTGGATTTGTTCAACCTTGGCCATGTACCCAAACCTCCAAGGGTCAGAGATGGGTGCCCCAGGGTCAACCTGTTACCAGCTTTGCCTCCACCCAGGTTTGGATGGGAGGGAGTGGACTATGGTCACTTTCCTTGGCATGTCTATCTAAGGTGGATCTGGGCCCCAGACACTCCAGTTCCCCCAGTGGGCCAGGGGGATTTCTCAGGCCCTCCAGGGGTCTAGATCTGTTTATAGCCTGGGTCCCTCTGAGAAAGCAAGGTCTCCAGGGTTTCTCCCCCAGCCCCAGTTCATCATGGAGTTAGGGTTCTAGTTCAGTTTGAGGGACATGTAGGACAATTCTGTGGGAAAATCAGATTGATGGGGGTAGGGGGAGAGACTCTCTTGGTCTCATCCCTCCTTCGAAGCCCCAACTGTACATGGCCATCTCTTCCTCTTGGATCCTTTACTCACTAGGGGCATAGGATTAGGCTTGGGTTCAGGCAGGAACCTGGTACTTTGGGGAGCCTGGTGCGTCCGGGAGATAAAAACCTCAACAACAGGAAGTTTTGGGAGGCCCAGGCTTGGGGAGTGCAGCCTGTGGTGGGGCCAAGCCCGTTTCAGGTCAAATTAGGGGAGTCGGTAGACCATATGGGAAAGCACCCTATGCTATGCCCCAGTCTCTGACAAAGAAGTGACCTTTCCTGCCAGGCCAATGTGTGCCCCTTTTTCACATCTCCTCCTGTCTCCTCTGGTAGCCTTCCCTCCCTATACTTCTAGTCTCTTGTCTTTCTCCACTTACTAACTCCTTCCTACAGACATCTCCCATCTCTAAGCTCAATGGCCTCCTTTTAGCTCTTAATCTATGAAGCTATGATGTCTTATTTTATAAATTAGGCAATATTTTCTCAGTACTTATCCTTCCTGACCTCTTTCCTGCTTTGGACATTATTGATCACCCTCTTCTCCTGAAAACTCTTTCCTTCTGAGTTTTCTTACATTCTTTTCCTGGCTCTCCTTTGACCTCTCTGGCCATTACTTGCCAGCATCCTTTGCTACATTCCTGCTCCCTAACCTCAGGCACCCCCCAAAACTCCTTTGTTTTCTTTTTCGACAACCACATTCTTTGTGAGCTCATCAGTTTCCACAGTTTCAATTTTTTATATTTCTTCTGAATTTAACAAACACCATATAAAATGAGTATTTCTACACATGTAATACAACAGAAAAAGGATTGGACATGGAACTGCGAATCCATCATGTACAACTTGCTTTTCTTTTAAAATCTATACTATATCCACATATAACTTTCAAACCAGTCCTGCTTGGCTGCGATTCTTTCTGGCCTTCCTAGAGGTTCTATTATCTTCTCTATATGGATGACTCCCAGATCCATATATCCAGGCTTAATCTTTCTCCTGAGCTCCAGTCCTACAATCACCAATGGCCTGTTGGACACCTCCAATTTGATATTCCATAAGTAGCCCAGACTCAACATGTCAAAAACAGACTGACTTTCCCCCTCCTCAGAACCTACTCCTTTTCCAAGCGTCCCTATTTATGTCCAGGGCATCATTGTCCTTTCAGTCAATGAAGTTTGTAACCTTGGCTTCATCATTGACTCTCCCCATCCCCCCTTCCACAATGAAATTAGCTGACAAGTTGGGTTGATTCTACCATCAAAAGCATTTCCTGTAACTTTCCCCTATGCTCCCCTCATAGCAATCCATCCCCCTAGTTCAGGGCACTCTCCCTTTTCACCTAGACTATTTTTTGCTGTTCAGTCATCTAGTCATGTCTGACTCTTTGGGACCCCATGGACCATAGCAAGCCAGGCCCTTCTATCCTCCACTGTCTTTTGAAGTCTGTCCAAGTTCACGTTCATTGTTTCTGTGACAATATCCATCTCATCCTCTGCCACCCCCTTTTTCCTTTTGCCTTCAGTCTTTCCCAACATCAGGGTCTTTTCCAATGTGTCCTGTCTTCTCATTATTTGGCCTGAGTATTTCAGCTTCAGCTTCTGGCTTCTACCTAAAGGTCTCCAACAATAGGGAATCATTGACTACACTGGCTGCCCATTCACTTTTGAACAGCCCAAATTTCTTGTAAGTTTTTTCTTACAGCAAAAAAACCAAACAAACCCATACCCTTGGATTATAGGTTTAGAGCTAGAAGGAACATTAGAAGTCTCCTACAGCCTTCTTTCTTCTCCTCCTCTCCATTTTGCAGATGAGGAAACTGAGTCCCAGAGAAGTTAACTGTCTTACACCTTGAAGAAGGGAGTAGCAGAGCCAGGCCTCCAATCTTCATCCTCTAACTCTGAATCTGGAGTATTCCCCAGTATGACACTACTCCACATTCCTTGTTCTGCCCTCTGGGGCCAGGCAAAACAAGGAAATTCCACTCCCTCAGGAGAGGCTTTCAAATCCCTGAGAATGTCCCATCTCTGCTGTCTTTTCCTCTGTAGGTTGAACATTCCCAGTTCCCACATCAATCTTCATAGTACCCTATTCTTGCCTAGTCACTTTGCTCTGGGACTTTGTCCTGCACCCCATGACCAGCCCCTGAGCCTGGGAAAATGGCAGCCTGAAGAGGGGAGACTAGTCCAAGGTCAAGGTAATTCTGCAGAAGAGCCAGGAGAGGAAGAACCAGGGGTGGGCAGGAACCAGCTGGTACAGGCTCTGGGAGCAGATTGCTAAATTTTCAGTGGGAGCATTCACACCTTGGAAATCAGCAAACACTACTAGATCAGCGCTTTTTAAAATTATTATTTTGTTGATTGAATAGATTTAAGAAAGTGATGAAAAAAAATGTTAATGCTTCACATTGAAGTTAAAAATAGGCCGTGCAGTTTTTGGAGAGCTGGTTGTTAAACACTTATCTGAATGTCCTTGAGTTGAAGAACTCTGATTTCCTGCATCCAGCACAAGCCACAGAAGCAGAGCTGGGAGCCTGGGAGGAGGCTGGCTCACATGGCAAAAATCTTCCTGGCCCCCATCCCTGGAGGTTCCTGACGTTATTGATGATCTGGGCGGCTCCTACAGGCCAGACTTGGCTGAAGTTTCTGGCAAAGAGGGAGGAGGGAGCCCACTGGCTGGAAGGCTTGGGAGGCAGCTTGAGGCTACAAAACAAGTCTTGGGACTGATGTCACTGTCTCCTGTCAAAGACCTCCTGGGAAAATCCTATGCGCAGGGATTCCTGGACCCTTCTGTGGATAACAAAGCCCTTTCTGTGGTGCCTGGCTTCTTTGAGGATGGGTGGGCTGCTATCCTAAATAAAAAAAAAGATTTGGCTGCTTCCCCAAATGGTTTGGTGCATGGAGAGTTTACCTGGTTTTTTGCCCTTATCTCCCTCCCTTTCCCCACTTTCTCCACCCCCCCCCCCATTCAAGGGAATTGGGGGCTGGGGGCTGGACTAGCTGCTTCCATCAGTATATGACCTCCTTGAGCCAAGAGCTGCTGTCTGTGTTTTCTTTTTCTTCTGGGGGGCAGGGCATAGTAAGTATTTGATAAATGCTTGTTGATTGATTGATCCATCAGTTGATCCCTCTGGTCCTTCTACCTCTTGAGTCTAGGACTCAAGAATTCTAAATTCTTGGGGCAGCTAGGTGGCACAGTGAATAGAGCACCGGCCTGAAGTCAGGAGGACCTGAGTTCAAATCGAGGCCTCAGACACTTGACACACTTACTAGCTGTGTGACTTTGGGCAAGTCACTTAATACCAATTGCCCTCCAAAAAGCAAAAAAAAAAAAAAAATTATGAAGCTAAGAATTCTGGATTGATTCAAATACAGGTTACAAGTGAGTGTTTTCTGCCTGTTACAGAATCTCAGCGTCAGAGCTAGAAGGGGCCTTAGAGACCCACTCTCTCTCATCACTTTACAGATGAGGAAACTGACCAGTGACTGGGGAAATGACTTCCAAAGGGGCACTTGGCTAACAAGAAGAGCTAGATTTGAACTCAGATCTCTGATTCAAAATCTTGTGGATCATTGTGGATCATCTCTGACCATCTCTCCTGATGGTCTGTCAACTTGCCTTCTGCTTGAAATTCTCCAGAGATAGTGAACTGATCACCTCCCAAGGCTGTCCATTTTATTTATGGGAAGCTTTTATGGTTAGGAAGCTATCACCTTCTTCCAGAGGAAATCAGTTTCCTGGGAATGCCTTATCCCTGCTTTTGCCTTCTGGGGCTTGTCAGAACAAGACAGCCCTCTTCTTCATGGTAGCCCTTCCTTCAGACACTTAAAGCCAGTGCCCGTCTTTCTAAAGTGTTTGGATGAGGGGTGGTTAGGTGGCACAGTGAATAGAACACCGGCCCAGAGTTAGGAGGACCTGAGTTCAAATCTGGCCTCAGACACTTGACACACTTACTAGCTGTGTGACTTTGGGCAAGTCACTTAATACCAATTACTCTACCTTCCCCCCTCCAAAAAAAAAAAGGGTTTGAATGGAAGGTGTTCAGCCTGTATACTTGAATCAATATGGTCAGGAATATCATTCAAACTTGGTATATGAAGACAGCCTTCTTGATCTATCCCTGGAGGACTCCGGTTCTAGCTGTCCCCTAACAGTGGGGGTCCACTTCACTGAGTCAGTTGTGCTCTCTAATTCAGTCTTCCTGGCTCAATCTGGGTTATGGATTGTGGCTAAGTCAAAGGTCAGAGTCAGAGGCTCAGCCTGGCTTTATAGCTTGGTCTTCAACCTGCTCAGGGTATTGTAAATTAAATGAAATTTCCTCAGATCATAGCTGGTTTAAGATCTAGCAAAGGTTTCCAAACTTATTTGGCCTATTGACCCCTTTAAAAAAAATTACTCAGCATCCCCCTGGAAATCTTTAACTTCCTTAGATCATTCCAGCAACCCACCCCCATAGGATGGTATCACCCACTTTGGGGACCTATGGTTCTAGAACCTTGTTAAGGTCTCTCCCTCTTCTCTTCTCATTGTCCCTCCAATTCACAAAGCCTCCCTCCCAGGGGGATGAGGGATGTCGTGTGTGAGAGTGGGTAGTTAGGAAGGATTAACCTAACTGTTCTATTGGCAGGAGGGTTGGGGTGGGGGTGGAAGGGCGGATGGAGGAGGGCAAGCTGCCAACTATTTGTGAACACACAGATGCCAAAGGGGAAGAGATCAGAGAAAATCTCATCCCATTTCAAGAACCAAAGGGATGGGTGAGAGGAGTCAGGGAAAATAGAATGATGTGGCAGACAGAATCCTGGCCCAGGAATCAAATACCTGGGCTCTGGACAGCTGTGTGTGCCCCTGACTTGCTGTGTGGTTTGGCTAACATCTACCCTCTGGGCCTTCATTTGTAAGCTGGGAGAACCGCCCCCCCCCCCCAACCATGACTGTTCCTAGTCCCCCTCAACGAGGGAGACAGAATATCCAAATCTACTGCTTATAGAGGCCTGGGATCCTGAGGAGGGCTCATTTACCCCTTCCTGACTGTGGGCCCTCTGGCGCTGGCCCCATCCTGCTTCCACTGGGCCCGTTGGTAGGTTCCTGAGAAATGACAAACTTTGTTGCTTTGGGGATGAATCAGAGGGTGAGGTCAGCAAGGGCAGAGACAGAAATCTAGCCTGGAGGAATGAGAGTAGGTTTAGGCCTATTAGGAATCTTTATACTTTTGCCTCCTCCTCCTCCTCCTCCTCCTCCTCCTCCTCCTCCTCCTCTTCCTCCTCCTCCTTTCTCTACCTCCTCCTCTTCCTCCTCCATGACACCCATTCCTTCAAATTAATCCAGCTAAGTTTTTAGCAAGGCAATGGGAAGCAGTCTCAGTGAACACAGCCCCACTCCCTAGCCCTGCAGCCCCACCGTGTGATCAAAGGTCTTTTTTTATTCCACAGGGGAGCCTGTCTCTCCATTTCTTTGTTTCAGACACTTGTTTCTTTTGGGGATTCCAGCCATTATGCTTGGCAGCTAAGTAACAGCTATGAGTTGGACTTGGAGTCGGGAAGAGCAGAGTTCAAATCTTGCTTCAGACACTTCCTAGTTATGTGACCCTATCTGCCTCAGTTTCCTCTGCTATAAAATGGGAATAATAATAAAACCATCCTCTAAGTGATTATAAGGATCAGATGACACATGTAAGGAAGGAGGAAGGGAATGAGCATTTATGTAGTACCTACTGTGTGTTAGCCGTTGTGCTAAGCACTTTACAAATATTCTTATTTGATCCTCACAACACCCTATGAGGCAGGCCCAACAGTCTATCTATTTCTTAACCTAGTGCCTACATAATAATAAAGCAAGACATATAGAAGGTGCTGTATAGCTGCTAGCCATATTATACTATTATTATTATTCTGAGGGGAAGGGGTAAAATGTGGTATCGTGGAAAGAGCCATGGTTTGGGACATTCTCCTGCTCTGATACTTGTGAGGTATATGTGACTCGGGAAAATCATCTCCTTCTATGGGCACCATTTCCCTTCTCTGTCAGATAAGGGATTTGGACTAGACACTCTCTAAGATGTACTTTTGCCTTCTGACATTCTGTATTTTTAAGTGATGGGGCATGGGAAGTGTCACTGGAGAGTCAACCTCCCACAAGGTTATAGCTAGTACTGGCTTCCTTCCACCTCTGTTCTTCCAAACACCACTGGATATCTCAACCAGTCCCTGCTGATCTCTGCCCTGGCAACCAGTGAGGAGAGAGGTATAGATGAGGGTAGGACACATACACCTTGGATGCTACCAATGATCCTGTCCTTTGAGCTTATTCAAAATATCCTAAATTAGGAGTCAGTAGTGTTGGGTTCTGTTCTTGATTCTGGCCTTGATTTGCTTTGTGACCTTGAATACATAGCCTCACTCCTCTGGGCCCATTTCCCCATCCTTTTTTTTTGTGCTGTAGTGAGAAGACTTTCCAGCCTTGGAGACAGGAATCCTGGGTTCAAGTCATAGATCTGCCATAAGCTCCATATATAAGTACACAGATTCACAAGGCTTAAAAAAAACAAAACAAAACACAAACAAGCAGTTGAACTGAAATTTAAGGAGAAAGTGAGCAGCCTTCCTCCTGGGAGATCCTTATAGTCTGCCACTTTGGGAGGCCCTGTGTGAGACCTGAACTGGGCTCCACTGGGGATCTGAGAGACTTAAGAGTCTCTGGGTCAGCTGAGTGAGTTTATATCTCAGAGCACATCATTACACCAGAGTGCCTCTGTTTTCTGAAAACAACTTTTGTACACGTACACTTTTGTGTACCCCAGACCTCAGGCAAAAAGGGTTCCCCATGGGGCTAGAAGGAACAGTCCCCCCAGTATCTTACAGATGGCTCTTTCTATTTTTAATGCCATCTTGGAGGCTTATTACATTTTGTGACCTCTCTCATCAGTTTTGAGTAGCATGTCTTTTCCCCGTATCAGTACTTCCTGCTGGATTTAGGGGTTCAGGAAACTCAGTCTAGCCTCCCACTAAGTATCTTTCAGTCCCTCCTGGGCAGCCAGGTGTGGTCATACAAATAATCCAAGGCTGTTTCCAGAAACACCTGGCTGAGGGGGGCAGGGAGGAAAGAGAAAGAACCACACATTTGTCCCTGTACCACTTGTGAACTAGGGAAAGGAAGCTTTGTAATCCCAGTCATGATTTCCTCACAGCCCTCTTCATGCTCTGGCCTCACTTCCACCTCCTGGCCTTGGCTGTCACCATTTTCCTCTGCCCTTCCTTCCTTTCTCCCTCTTCAATCTTCTCCATCCTACAAGGCTTGGCTCAAACCCCACATTCCCAATGAAGCCTGCCCTGACCTTTTTCCTCTGCCCAAGATTATTGGGTTACCTTGAGCCCACCTTGCCTTGTTCTCCCGGAGCAGAAGACATGACCCCTGGGAGTCCCAATACCACCTCAGATACCCACTAGCTTCATGACCCCAGGCAAGTTATTTAACTTTGAGCCTTAATCTGCTTATCTTTAAAATGGAGATGAGAAAACATGCAATTCATATCTCACAAGGTGGTGGTGAAATCTGTAAAATTTCAAGAGCTATATTGAGCTTTATCCTTGTGAGGCCTGTCACCTTGAGAGCTGGATGTTTGCAAGGGACTTCAAGGGAGCTTCCAGCATAGCTCATGACCTCAATAGAAACCCCACCTGTCCTATCCTTCACAGATTGTCATTCAAGCTCTGCTTGCATACTTTTAGATATGGGGAACTCATTATCCAGTCTCTGCTTGAATACCTCCAGAGACTGGGCACTCATAAAGTGTAAAGTGACACATTCTTCTTTTGGATAGCTCTAATTGTTAGGAAGATTTTTGCTATGTTGAGCCAAAAACCTTCCTCAGTGACTTCCATCCATTGTTCAGAGTTCTCCCATCTGGAGCCAATCAGACAAATTCAAATGCCTCTTTTCCATGATAGTTGTTCAGATATTTAAAGACAATGATCATGTGACCTTTTAGCCTTCTCTCTCCAAACTAAACATTCCCAGCTTTTCAAGAGCTCCTTATATGGTATGTTTTCACTTCTGGATACCATGGGACCTGTCAATCAGTCTGTCGACTATCATTTATTAAACACCTACTATGTGCTAGGCTCTGTGCTAAGTACACTAGGGATGCAAAGAAAGGTAAAAGACAGTCGGTCCCTCCTCTGGAGCAGCTCCCATTTCAATGGGGGAGACAACATGTAAACAACCATGTAGAAACAAGATAAATACAGGATAAATTGGGCATTGTCTCAGAGGGAGGGCACTAAGACTAAGGAGGACTAGGAAAGGCTTTTGTGATGAAAGTGGAACATTAATGACACTAGAGGGAAGCCAGAAGGCAGAGAGGAGGAAAGGGAGAATTGCAGGCAAGGAGGGCAGCCAGGGAATATGCCTGGAGATGGGAGATGGAATACCCTGTCCATAGAAAAGCAAGGAGCCCATCGTCACTGAATTGTAGTGTGTGTATGTGTGTGTGTGTGGGGGGGGGGGGGGAGGGTGTATGGGGAGGCGCCTGGTTATGAAGGATTCTGAATGCCTAGAAGGATTTTCTACTTGATCCTGAAGGCTAAATAGGGAGCCTCTGGGGTTGTGTGTGTGTCTGTGCGTGCGTGTGTGTGTGTGAGAGAGAGAGAGACAGACAGACATCTCTGCATTTAAGAAGATCTCTTTGGCAGCTGAGTGGAAGATGGATTGGCATGGGAAGACCGTTGAGTCAGGAAGACCAAGCAGCAGGCTATTAGGTGATGAGAGCCTGCATGGGTGTGGTGGCAGTGTCAGAGGGGATTGTATGTGAGAACCAGATGTAACAAAGGTAGAAATGACAGGACTTGATAACTGATTGGATATGGGGGGCAAGGAGCTAGGGATGAAGCTAGGTTGCAAGCCTGGGTGACTAAAGCATGGCAGTACCCTCAATAATAATTGGGAAATAGGAAAGAGGGGAAAGTCTGAAGGGAAAGAATTCCATTTTGGACATGTTGAGTTTTTTTTTAAATCTTATTTTTCCTCTAGTTACATGTAAAGACAATTTTAAACATTCATTTTGAAAAAATTTTGAATTCCAAATTTTCTCTCTCTCCCTCCCTCACCTCACCCCTCCCTGAGCAGTTTGATATAGGTTATACTTGTTCAATCATTCAGAACATATTTCTGTATTAGTCATGTTGTAAAGGAAGAAACAGACCTAAAGGAAAAAAACATGAATAAAAATACAGGAAGTGAGAAACAGTAGGCTGTGATCTACATTCAGACTAGCAGTTCTTTCCCAGGAGGTGGGTGGCATTTTTCATCATGAGTCCTTTTGAATTGTCCTGGATCTTTGTATTGCTGAGAAGAGTTAAGCCATTTCCAGCTGATCATCTGGACATAGTGAATTTAAGAAGCCTGTTCAAGATGTCCAATAGGCAATCGGAAATGCAAGAGTGGAGGTTGAGAAAGAGGTTAGGGCTGGATGAGTACACCTAAGAGTCAACATAGAAATGATCATTTACACAATGGAAGCTGATGAGATCCCTTAGTGAAAGAAAATGAGTGGAAAAGAGAAGAGGGCCCAGGACAGAACCTTGGGGGATACCAGTGGTTAACACGTGACTTAGATGAAGACCCAGCAGAAAGGTAGGAGAAGAGTCAGAAGGAGCAGAGCCATGAAAACCTAGAAAGAGGAGGGCATGAGGAAGAGTGGGATTGATCATGTCAAAGGCTGCAGACAGGTCAGGAGGATGGGGATTAAGAAAAGGACATTACATTTGGCAATTAAGAAATCATAGATAGCTCAGGGAAAGCCGTTTCAGTTGAATGATGAGTTTGGAAGCCAGAAGGAAAGAAATAAGCATTTATTAAACCCCTACTATATGCCAGGCAGAGTGAGAGGCATTTTACAGCTATTACCTCATTTGATCCTTGCAATGACCTTGTGAAGTAGGTACTATTATTATTCCTATTTTACAGTGGAGGAAACTGAGGTAGACAGTGGTTACATGATGTGCCTATGGTTACCAACCTAGTAAGTTTCTGAGGTCAAATTTGAACTCGGGTCTTCCTAACTCCAGGCCTAATGCACTCCTCCATAAAGGCTTCTCTTGAATTAAGGAGAGGAACAGAAGAGAAGTCACCTATTTTAGAAATTTTTCTCAAGTAGTTTAGCCACGAGGGGAAGAGAGACATGAGATGATAGCTAGTGGGAATGGATGGCCAAATGGGGATGTTTTTGAGGATGGGGAGATGTTGGAATGTTTCTGGGTGGTGAGGGAAGCAGCCAGTAGACAGGAAACCATTGAAATTCAGTCCAGGTGGGTAGAATAGAGGGGATGACCTCTGGAGAAGGTGGGATGGAAGGGGGATCACTTGCACATTCCGAGTTTGCATTGGCAAGGAGAGAGGCTACCTCTTCATGTGAGACAGGGGCGAAGGAGAAAATAGTGGTAGGAGGCATCTGACTGATTTGATGTGTGGGAATGAGGGAGCTCTCTGAGAATGGCTTCATTGAGGCAAGCTTCTCAGCTGAGAGGGTGGGTGGGGATCTGGAGGAGAGCCAAGGGAAGTCTGAGAAGAGATGAAAAGGGCGTCAATGTCCTTCTTATAATATGACATTTGAACATAATTATACAACAACACAGACGTGTGCATGTATTCACATGTACATCCAATACACATTCATACATAACTTGCATAGACACATTCAAATACATACACATATATAGCTCCAGAGATCATCTCTCTTTTGAGGGCCAGTCCATATCACCAACTGTCTGCAGGTCACCTCCACTGGTGTCCTACCTGGACTTCATTCAGCATGCCCAAAACAGGATTCAGTCTCTTCCTGTCTAAACCTACTTCTGCTCCAAAGTTCCCTATTTCTGTTGAAAGTATCACTTCTTTACAAATATCCAAATTCAAAACCATGACTTCATCTTTGATGACTTCATCTTCCTCTCCAATTAGTTGCCAAGACTTGTCAATTCTACCCCCACAACTTTCTTACATTTGTCCCCTTCTCCCTGTTCATGTGGCCACCACCCTTTGTTTGGGCTATTTCTCTTTTGGACCATTTCAGCTGCTTCTACTTGGTTTCCTGCTTCCATTCTCTCCACTTTCTAATCCATCTTGCAGTGAGTCAGTCAATAAACATTTGTTGTTGTTCAGTCATTTTCAGTCCTACCCCACTCTTCATGACCTCATTTGGGGTTTTCTTGGCAAAGATACTGTAATGATTTGCCATTTCCTTTTCCAACTCATTTTACAGATGAGGAAACTGAGGCAAACAGGGTCAAGTGACTTGCCCAGGACCACACAGCTAGTACATGTGAGGATTTGAAATGCAGGTCTTCCTGGCACCAGGCCTGGTGTTCTATCCCCTGTGCCAACTAGGTCTTAGAATCCTTAGCTTTCTTCAAGGCTCAGATCTTTCTGCTGTGTTCCTGTGGGAAGCCTTTCCTGGTCCTCCTCCTTGCTAGCATGTTCACCCAGCTCAGAATGATCTTATGGTTACTTACCTGTTTGCATATTGTATGCCCAGTAGAATGTAAGCTTCTTGAGGCTTGGGGCCCCGTTCCTCATACAGAAGCAGACAGTAAATATTTGTTGAAGTTGCAGTGAACTCTTATGAACTCTTACTGTCGATTCTGTTTTTGCGTTATGAGATCACAGTGTGACAGGAGGTGACCTTGGAGGCCACTGGACAAGGGCTGTTTTGCTTGTTGGTTTAGAAGTTTTTCTAAGGGTTGGATTGGTCTAGATGCCTGAGGGCTTCCCTTCGGATCCAAGAATCTGTGGCTGCATGATGGTTTACTCATCCAGCCACCAAGCCCCACGATTATTTAATTATAGACCCCCTTACCCCTGAAGGGTTGGCACTGGGTGTGAGAACCAGCTCCAAGGGACAAAGGGGCAAGAGCTTTGTCTGGAAGTCGGGTCTACTACCAGTAGTATCTGCCCAGCTTCCTTCTACCTGAATTTCTTCTCCCTTTCCTTCCCTCCTAACTTACTGGAAGATAGAGTCTCCATTTCTGCCATGTTGTGTGTCCCCCCTGGAGAGTAGGGGACTCATGGATAGGGATTTAGACTAGAAGTGAGGACACTATGGCTCAATACCCAGGTCTATAAGGACATGCTGTGTAACTTCAAGCCTGTCACTTCAGTTGGCCTCAGTTTCTCCACCTGCTAAATAGGGATATACTCCAACGGAGCTATGATTTTGCTGTGGGTACTCCCTACAACCTGACATATCTCAGTCCATCCCTTTCTGCCTATCTCCTACAACTCATCCCTGTATTCTTGTAACTGCCACGAGGGGTCCATCACTCTAGATGTTCTGGGAGATTCTAACATAAGTCCTCATTTGTAATGTGTTTCAGCCTACCCTCTACACACTTCTTTGTTGCCCTTTAGATGATTATCGATTTCAATTCTTCATAGGATGTGGGGTCCCCTGACTCATAGTCACCTGCCATCACCAAAGATATTGGTGCAAAGAAGAGGGAAGGCTTTGAGGACTGGTCTAAGGCATGTCTTTGGCTTAGAATGTTCTAAATCTCTGTCTGTCAAGTCTTTCCTTATTATCTTCATATGTTTGATTCAGGGAGAAGCCTTGGGTCAAAAACCTGTAATTTCTTAAAGATAATAGTGATACAGGGAATTAAAAGGTGGATATGGTGGTACCTCTGTTTATAGACTTTTCTCAAGGTCAAATTATCTGAAATTAGAACAGAACTCAGGATGTCCATACAGCTGTGGTTTTTTTTTCTTCCTGTATCTTGGGAGTTGTGAAAGGAAATTGAGTTATTATTAGTGGCAGTAAAGCCACAGATGAGGAAGAGGTAGCTGAAGTGGAAGGCTCCCTGGGGTGTCCTCTTGGCCAACAGCATGGATTAGAAGGGGCCGGAGGCATTCAAGATGGCTGCCAGCAAGCCAAGCTCTGTCCCTCCCCAAGGTGGACAGAGAGATACCTTTTTTACCTCTGGGTTTGGGATGGAACCCACAGCTGTCAGCCTGTCCATAGCGCTGGGGTGTGAGAGCAGGGTGGGGTTGTAATCTGTTATTCTTTTCCTAGGCCAATGGAATGTTCATAACAAGGAAAAACAGGCAGCCTCCTGGGGAGAAGGGTCAGTCTGGCCTCCTGCTGAAAGGACACAGGGTTCTTACTCAGAACAGGAAAAGGCTAATTAGAAAAGTTCCGGTTTTGCTGTTGCTGCTACTTGATTCCCACATTAGGATCCACCAAAGATTTCCTCTTTTCCTCATCCATACTTCAACCCCCTCCCCCCCACATGCACAGACACGTATGAACTCACATGTATACCCCCATTTCTTTTGACTTCAGTTTCACCACATGCAGAATGGGAATATACTTTAAGTTTGTACACACGTACATACATGCATACATACATACACACATGCACACATAAATTAGATGCACAGGAACCATTGGTCTAACTCACACTTCAGTTCCCAGAGGTGACCGCCCTCCCACAAAGACTGACCACGGCTTCCTAGAGCAGCAGAGGAGGCCAGCACTTGACCTTGACCTTCTCCAGCTAAGCTCCTCTTCTTTTCTGGCACTCATAGCCTACAAACCATTCCACCGCCTTTGGCTCATGAAAGGCACTTACTGGTCCAACCTATAAAAAGTGGTCATCCATTTGAGTGGAATCTGATCACAGGATTTAAAATTAGGAGAGAATGTACAGGTCATATAGTCAATCCATACTTGAAAGGAATCCCCATCATAACATACCCAACCCATGGTCATCTAGCTAAGACCTCCAGTGAAGGTGAGCTTACCCCCTCTTCAGGTAGCCCTTCTGTTCTGGGGCAACTCTAAATGTTAGAAAGATTTTCCCCAAATTGGGCTTATATCTGTCTTTTTTAACTTCTTAATTCTCTCCTTTAGGGTCAATAGACAACCCAGATCCCTCTTTCATATGAGAGCCCTTTAAATTCTTAAACACATCTATCATCTTTCCCCCAAATCTTCTATTCTCCAGGCTAAACATTCCAAGTTGGTGGCACAGTGGATAGAGCACCAACCTTGGAATCAGGAGGACCTGAGAACAAATCTGGTCCCAGACACTTCCTAGCTGTGTGACTCTGGGCAAGTCACTTAACTCTGTTTGCCTCAGTTTCCTCATCTGTAAAATGAGCTGGAGAAGGAAATGGTAAAATGCTCCACTATCTCTGTCAAGAAAACCCCAAATGAGGTCAGGAAGTCAGACACAACTGAAATGATTCAATAAGAGCAACAAAATATTATCTGATGAGGTGCTACCTAAAATCCTGGTCATCTTCCTCAAGAAACTCTCCAGTTTATTCACCGTTCTTAATCTGTGGCAGGCTGAACTGTAGCTGGGCAGAGGAAAGGAGGCCAATCACCTTCTTATTCCTGGAAATTAATCTCTCTTTGGGTAAAGGTTGGGCTGATGAATTCTGGGGCTTCCGACTGTAGCCATCTAGCCTTTCCTTAGTCCAAAAGAGTCTTTGTTTCTACAGCTTAAAGATCTACAGAGGTGGTCAGCTGAATTTTTCTAAATATAATGCACTTTAGCTCTGCAGTGGGCAGCTAGGTAGCACCACAATGCATAGAGTGCCTTGGACCTGGAGTCAGGAAGACTCATCTTCCTGAGTTCAAATATGGCTTCAGACACTTATCAGCTGTGTGACTCTGGGTAAGTCACTTAACCCTATTTGCCTCAGTTTCCTCATCTGTAAAATTAGCTGGAGAAGCAAACTGCTTCAGTATCTTTGCCAAGAAAACCCCAAATGGGGTCTCAAAGAGTTGGGTATGACTAAAACAACTGAACAAAAACAATTAGTCATGCAATGCCAACTATATCTAGACAGCTGTCTAGGTGTTCCTTCAGCACCTCAAACTCAACATGTCCAAATCTGAATCCATTGGTTTCTCCTCTAAATCTGATCCTCCTTAATTTCCCCTTTTCCCTATTTCTCCTAATGGCATCACCATTGGGCAGAAATGTGTCAGCATGGAAGAAGTTCTAAATTTGGAGCCAGGAGACCTAAGTTAAAACTCTGCCTCTGACACTACCCGTGTGACCTTGGACAAGCAACTTAACCTCTTTGTGCCTCAATTTCCTCATTTATAAAATGATGGGGTTGGACCAGGTGCTCTCCAGAGTTACTTCTAGTTCTAAATATGTGATTTTATTATTCTCCCAGGAACCCAGGCTTGATAATTCATAGAGATCTTTGATTCTTTACTTTCTCATTCATTCTTCACTCTCTTCATTCTCATCCAATGGCTTAAGTCCTCTTGATTTTAACTGTTCAAAATTTCTTGTATGTCTTCTTTCCCCCACTTATAGAATTATGATCTCAGGTCAGGTCTCATCATTTTTCTTCACTCTTGCAATAATCTTCTAACTGGTGTCCTTCCCTTTCCAACCCAAAGAGTAGTCATCAATGGTTTGACGTCAGTTTGGAAGGAAGTCTCTAGTGGAGAGTCCCAGGGATCTTCCTTGACCCTATGCTGCTTAATGTTTTTATTATTGACTCTGGTGAAGGCATGAATGGTATACTTATCAAATTTGCAGATGACACAGGGTTGAGAGAGATTACTGATATATAGGGCGACAGAATCCAAAAAGATGCTAACAATTTACAATGTTGGGTTAAATCTGATAAAATGAAGTTAAATGAGAATAAATGTAAAGTATTACACTTTGTCTCAAAAAAATTCATATCACAAGTCAAGGAAATATAGCTAAATATTGGGTCATATGGAAAAGACCTAGGAATTTCCATGGACTGCCATCTCAATATGAATCAACAGTGTGATATGGCAGCCCCAAAAGCTAATGTGACTTTGGGCAGCCAGGCCTAGAGAGGTTATACTTCCATCTTACTCAGCCCTGAACACATCACATCCAGGGTATTAGATTCACTTCTGGGTGCTATATTTTAGCAAGGACATTGATAAACTGGAGTCCATAGAGAAGAGGGCAATCCAGATGTTATAGGGTATTGAGATCATGCCATATTAAAGCTGGTCACAGGCTGTTGAGCTTGAAGAATAGGAGAGCTGTTGGAGCAGGGGAAGGGACACGAGAACTCTTTTAAAATATCTGAAGGGTTGGCAAGTGGAAAAGGAGTTGCTTGTCTTTAGGGGTCACAACTAGGATCAAAGGCAGGAGAGAATTTGTAAAGAAGCAGATTTAGGCTCAAAGTTAAGGAAAATTTGCTAATGCTCAGGACTATGTGAAAGTGGAATGGGCTACCTCTGGGGGGCAATGGGGTCCCCCTCTCTGGAGGTCTTCAAGGAAAGGCTGAAGACTTGGTGGATGTGTCATAGTGGGGTGATTCTCGGTCAGGTATGAGTTGGACTGGTTTGCCTCTGAGATCCTTTCTTCTGAGATTCTGTGATTTAGTCATTCCACTTTTCACAATTTGCCAAAATAATCTTCCTAAAGCCCAGGTCTGACCAAGTTTATCCAAGTAGGATAAAATATAATCTCCTTGTCCTGGCATCCAAGGTACTTCTTAACTATCTTTCCAAACTTCTCTCCTGTCACCTTCCTTCATATATTACTATGTCTTTCAATAAAATTGAACTGCTAGCTAGTTGCTGAATTCCATACCCAGCTCCCTACCTCTATGCATTGCAAGGGGCTTTCTTCCTTTCCTCATACTTATCCACTCTTCATTTCTGCCTTTCATATTTCCTCACTTCCTCAAGGACTCTGCTTTGGTCTATCTGACCTGAGAAGTCATCCCTGATCCCCTAAGTTAAAAGACCTCCTCAAATCTTCCTAGTCACCTTTGCCCCTATCATACCCAGCCTTCTATTACATTTGCCTGTGCACATGTTTTATCCTCAAAGTCAACGGTAAGTTCTATGAGGCCACGGACTACCGTTTTGAACTTGTAGTAAGTATGCTATGTCCCAGAGCCAGGCCAGCTACATCACCCTTCTGGGCCTCTAAGAAGTTGCCTGAAGAGTTTGGGGTATGTTTCTTCTCTAAAACCATTGGCTAAAGCCTCCATTGATTGTGTGTTCCTCCCACTGGTAGGTGCCAATAACTAGCATCCCAGTACCATTTAAGCATTTAACATTGATTAGCTTTTTATGAAGGAATATTTACTTCAAGCACACAGCAAGAACAAAAGTACAAATATTTTCCTTTAACACTTGGGGGCAGACTTTCCCCATCCCACCTCAGTCTTTGGGGAGGAATCTCAGTTTCTTTCTTTCTTTCTTTTTTTTTTTCGGCAGTGTTTCTTTATCTTTTTAAATTTAATATTTCATTTTCCCCCAGTTACATGTAAAAACGATTTTTAACATTTGTTTTTAAAACTTTGAGTTCCAAATTCTCTCCCTTCCTCCCTCCCCACCCCATCTCATTGAAAAGGCAAGCTATTTGATATAGATTATACATGTGTGGTCATGCAAAACATTTCCATAATAGTCATGTTGTGAAAGAAAACATAGACTCCCCTTCAAAAAAAACTCAAGAAAAATAAACAAAGTTTTAATTAATTAAACAAATGCTTTATTAACTTCTGGTTTACATCATTCATTTCCACCAGATTATGAGTTACATTTTCCCCCCATTTTTTCCCTACCCACCACCCCAGAATAGCAGTCCCACTAGATATCCCCTCATCCAATCTGCTCTCTCCCATATCTTCTCCCATACCCCTTCGACTTTGCCATTAGGGCAAGGTGAATCTCTGAGCCCCACTGCCTGGACATCTTATGAAACATTTAATTTTAAAACTTCGATGTTCAGATCCATTCCCTTTCTCCCTTGTCACCCACTCCCTCTGAGAAGACAAGCAATTCAGTATGTGTTGTACATGTATATCTATGCAAAACATTACCATAGTAGATATATTGTAAAAGACTGCTTATATTTCCCTCCCACCCGTCTCACCTCCCCCCTGGTCCATTCCCTACTTTGATCCTGTCCCTCATTGATAGTGGGTACTTCTAACCTCCCCTCTCCCCAGAATGCCCTCCCCTCCATCATCCCGCCTCTCATCCCCCTTTCCCCTACTCAGGAGAGTGAGTGAGGGTAAGATATTCCATTTAGTATGTATGTGATTCTCTCCTTGAGCCAACTTCAATGAGAATATGCTTTTGCCTTTTTGCCTTCCTGTTCTTCCCCTCCCCTGCAACTATTTCCCCTTGCCTCTTCTACATGAGATAGTTTGCCCTACCCTGTCTCTTCCATCTCCTCTTGCCACTTTCCTCTCTCACCTCTTGACTTCACCCCTTAAGAATCATCCCTTCCTTGGGGCAGCTAGGTGGCGCAGCGAGCAGAGAGCCAGCCCCGGAGCCAGAAGGACCCAAGCTTGGATCTGGCCCCAGACACCCAACACACAAACAAAAACCCAGCCACGTGAACCTGGGCAAGTCACCCAACCCCAATTGCCCTCCAAAAAAAAAAAAATAATAATCATCCCTTCCCATCAAATTCAACCTGTGCCCTCTATCCATGTATACCTGTGAACATATGCCATGTACCCTTCTTCAACTATTTTCATAATGAGAAAGGTTTCATCAAACACAGTTACTGTTTTTCCATGTAGGACTGTAAATAGTCCAACTTTGATAAGTTCCTTTTGATTTCTTTTCCTTGATTACCTTCTCAAGCATCTCTTGCTTCTTGTGTCTGAATGTCAATTTTTCTATTCAACTCTGGTTTTTTCATCAAGAATGCTTGAAAGTCCTCTATTCCACTGAATGACCATATTTTCCCTGAAACAAAATACTCAGTTTTGCTGGGTAGGTGACCCTTGGGTTCATTCCCAGTTCTTTTGCCCTCTGGAATATCATATTCCATGCCCTTCGATCCCTCAGTGTAGAAGCTGCCAGGTCCTGGGCTATTCTGATTGTGTTTCCACAATATTGAAATTTGTTTCTTCCTGGCCGCTTGTAGTATTTTCTCCTTGATCTGGGGATTCTGGAACCTGGCTATAATATTCCTGGGAGTTTTCTTTTTGGGATCTTTTTCAGGAGGTGATCTGTGGATTCTTTCAACCTCTATTTTGCCCTCTGGATCTAAAACATCAGGACAATTTTCCTTGAGAATTTCTTGAAGGGTGATTTCTAGGTTCTTTCTTTGATCATGGCTTTCAGGTAGTCCAATAATTTTAAATTATCTCTCCTGGATCTATTTTCCAGGTCAGTGGTTTTCCCCATGAGATATTTCACATTGCCTTCTATTCTTTCATTTGTTTGGATCTGTTTAACAGCATCTTGATTTCTCATAAAGTCACTAGCTTCCATTTGCTCCAGTCTAACTCTGAAGGAATGAATCTCCTCAGTGAGCTTTTGAGATTCTTTTTCCATCTGGTAAATTCGACTTTTTAAGGCATTCTTCTCCTCATTGCCTTTCTGAGCCTCTTTTTGCCATTTGAGTTAGTCTATTTTTTAAGGTGTTATTTTCCTCAGTCAGGCTGTTGACTGTCATTTCATACTTTTCTTGCATCTTTTTCATTTCTCTTCCCAAATTTTCCCCCACTTCTCTTATCTGCTTCTTAAGGTCCTCTATAGCCTGTAGCCAGCTTGTATTTTCATTTGGGGCTTTTGGTGCAGGAGTTCTGACCTCACAGTCCTCCTCCATGCTTTGATCCTCTTTGCCCCTAAAATAGGAGTCCAATGTTGAATTTTTCTGTTTATTTTGTTTCTTTTGCCTAGGCATGTTGCCACTTAATTACTTGATTTTGGGGCTTGCTGCCACAGTAAGACTCTGCCACCAGAAAGGAGAGCTTCCGCCCAAACGTGGGGTCTTCACAACTTCTGCAGGTTGGGTGGCCTCTGCAAAGCCTCCACCCACTCTGGCAAATTGGATACCCACCCCAAACTTCCCCCCCAGACCACAATCCAGATCCAGGCAGTTTAAAGCAAAAGTGATTAACCCCCAGACTGATTGCTGGATCTCCCTACAGTTTGCAGACCAGGAGCTAGAGCCACCACTGACGCTGCAAAATGGCTTCTGTGCAGCTGTTTCTTCAGCAGCTTTTTGCCCCCAGGGGAGGAAGCCACGTGTTCCCCAAATACTGGTCCCAAAGTCCATAGGGCACTAACCTCTCATTTGTCCTAGGCATATCTGTGCTGATAATTCTGGAATCGCCACAATTGCTGGTGTTCTGGGGTTCCACCAGCCAGCTGAAGGCCCGGCCACCCTGGGGCTAAAACCGCGGACCTGGGCTCGGCTCTGTGGGCTGTGCTGTTGGTTCCCAGGGCTCTGTGCTGCCTGCTCTCAGAGCGCTGCGCTGGCCGCTCCCTGCAGGGTTGCTGGGCTGTCCTCAGCAGGAGGTTAGCTTCTCTGTGCTGTTCTGTGGGTGCTGTGGCTCCAGAAGTTGTTCGGAGCTCCCTTTCACATTGTTTGAAATTTGTGTGGGGCAGAGCACATTGGAAATGCTGTTTCTACTCCGCCATCTGGGCTCTGCCCCGCCCTGCCCCAAAGTTTTAAAAAAAGTATATTTTACACAGACACCATCGAGTCTTTCTCTGGGGATGGGTAGAATTTTACATCATAAGTCCTTCAATATTGCCTTGGCTCATTGTCTTGCTGAGAGTAGCTGTCATTCATAGCTGATCATTGCATGATATTGCTGTTACTTTGTACACAGTACATGTCACTTTGCATCAGTCCATGTAAGTCTTCCCAGGTGTTTCTGAGGGCATCCTGCTCATCATTTCTTATGGCACAATAGCATGTCATCATGATCACATAGCACAGTATGTTTAGCCATCCCCGATTGATAGATATAGAGCCACAGTTTCTATGAAGCATTGGTCCCACTGAGTTCATGTCCAAATGTGGCGTGACTGGGATGCATACTCATCTCATTGCTGGGCTGGGTCCTGAAGGTCACTCTGGAAGGTCATTCATTCCTCCATCCTCAATGCACTGATGCTGAAGCTGGTGTGGATTTGGACTTCTGAACTCTCAGACTCCCAGAAGCACACTCTCTTGATCTTTAAAAACTCATAGGGGTGGCTAGGTGGTGCAGTGAGTAGAGACCGGCCCTGGAGTCAGAAGGACCTGAGTTCGGATCTGGCCTCAGACACTTAACACACACAAACAAAAAAAACCTAGCTGTGTAACCTCGGTCAAGTTACTTAACCCCAATTGCCCTCAAAAAAAAAAAAAAACAATAAATAAATAAATAAATCAAACAAACAAACCAAAAAACTCAGAAGGTCAGAGCCTCCAGATTAATCTCCAAGGAAAACAGAAAAGAACAAGGGCCCCATATCCGCCTCAGTGGGATAGTAGGCCTAAGGCCTCTCCCATTACAGCATCATCTTTCCCTGGATGCCGTGGGCAAAGGAGTCAAACCAAGAGTGAGCAGCCAAGTAGAATGACGGGTCATTGGTGTCTTTGGAAAGGACCCCTAGTTTCTGCTACACAGCCAAGTGTCTGACCACATGGTTAGCTGACTGCAGCTGCTTACAGAACATCCACACCTGTTCCAAGGTCTCTCTGAGGCATTTCTAGTATAGTCATCATGCCTTTTCCAGAAGCAGGTGCTTCAGTCTCTCCAACACGAGGAACTGGCATAAGCTGAGCCTGCTAATGTATTTTTTGCATGCTTTAGTTCCCATTATACTTGTATCTCCAGTGACTAGGCCAGTTATGGGGAACCTGCAGCCTTGAGTGTGGCCTTTTGATTTAGATTCAGTCAAAAGGCTGCACTTAAGGATCTAGAAAGCCATATTGTGGCCTTAAGCCCGCAGGTTCCCCACCCCTGCACTAGCACAATGTTTTGCACATAGTAGGCCTGTTAATGAATGTTTGTTGAAGGAAGGAAGGACATTCTTCTTTAGACTGAGCAGGAAATTTGACTCTAATTTCCACCCATTGTTTTTTTAGCTCTGCTCTCCTGGACAAGCAAAACAAGTTTCTCTTTCTCACATAAGTTCCTTGAAATATCTGAAGACAGGCTCCTCTCTTAAATAACTTCACCTGGCAGTGGCTTCTGCCTGGTTTCCATTCTAGCTACTGAACTGAAAGTGCTCTTAGCTGAGGTCTAGAAGTCCCCATATTAGTCTTCGGGATATCATGTCCTCTAGGGCTCAGCTTACATGCTAAGCTCCACCTCCCTCTACTGAAGTCAGGAGGCTTCCTCGACCACCTTCTTCACCCCCTTCCTGCTCTCTCTCTCTTTTTAAATAAGCTCCTGAATTTCCTGAAATCTTCTATAACTTTGTATTGCATTTTGGCCCTGGTGCCAAATTTTAGGACCCTATTGAATGGTGAGGTGTCTGGAAACCACAACATAGGACCATATTTTTAATGCTGGAAGGGGCCTTTTGGAAGGCACTCCTAAACCATCTAATTTAACCCCCTAATTTATAAACAAGGACACTGAGGCACAGAGCAGCTAAGTGGCTTGCCTAGGCAGGATTTGAGCTCAGGTCTTGCTCACTCCAAGTCATTCTTAGAGCACTGGAAGGATACTTAGCTCACCAATAGTGTAGAGTAGGCACTCCCATGGCCCAGACTAATGTTCTGGCCATACCCAATGGGGTACTCCTAAGTAGTTATCCCAGATTCCATTATCCACTTCATCACTTGGGTGCTTATAACATTAATGGAATTAGAATCTTGGAGATGGAAGAATGAATGGAGCAATGGATGAATGGGTAAAGTTTTATTCAGTGCTATGTGCAAAGCACTGTGATAAACATTGGAGGGACAATTAGGAAAGCAAGGCATTCTCTGCTCCTAAGGAGGTGACATTCTAATGGAAGAGACTGGAGAGACCGTCTAATCCAACCACTGAATTTGACAGATGAAGCTTGGAGAATGGAAGAGATTTAGTCAAAGTCCCCCAGGGAATCTAGGGATAGCACTGGGGCTAGAACTTACTTCTCCTGAGTCAGACCACCGAGGCTCTCATTGAGCCATCTTGACTATTTCTAGAGATACTTTATCTCAGAGAGATCCTTGCTGGAATTTAGCTATATTCTGATGGAATGAGGTCCCCTGGCTGTACTGACTGGGCCCACTAGAGCCCTGAGAACCTCATATAGAGGGCTTCAAATGAAAAAAGGGAAGAAAACAGTTGAATTGTCTGACCAAAACTATGGTTTCACAATATGTTGAGTGTTTATCAGAGACATTCTTGTTCCATTTGGCCAATGAGGCAATTCCATCCAGGCATTGTCTCTCCCATGCCCATTGGGTGACAAAGTCTACAACTGGGAATGCCCTCAGCTAGATGACCTGGTAGGTTGACCTAATTGACCTAATAAAGATCTTCTACAAGTGAAAGATGAATTGTGCTAATCAAAGGGTCAGATACAATTTTTGAAAAGACTTACTTATTGTCATGGGGCAACTAAGCTCAGTGAATAGAGTGCTGGGCTTGGAGTCAGGAAGACCTGAGTTCAAATCCAACCCCAGATGCTTATGAGGTGTATGCTCCTGGACAAGTCACTTAACCTCTGCTTGCCTTAATCCACTGGAGAAGGAAATGGCGAACCATTCCAGTATCTTTGCCAAGAAAACCCCATGGACAAGTATCAGTATGCTATGGCCCACAGGGCAATGAAGAGTCAGATTCTACTAAATGACTGAACAACAAAAAGTTGTTGTCATCGAATCCAAGTGAAAGAAATATAAAGACTGAACTCCACAGTGCCCTGGACATTCAGCTTGTGCTCAATGGTCTGTGTAATTAATGCACAGTTAGGTGGTACAGCAATTAGAGGGTTGAATTTGGAAGCAGACTGACTTGAGTTTTAATCCAGCCTCAGACACTTACTATCTGTGTGTCCCTGGGCAAGTCACTTTACCTCTATTTGCCTCAGTTTCCTCATCTATAAAATGGGAATGATAATAGTGCTTACCTCTCAGGTTTGATGTGAGGATAAAATGAGATAATATTTGTAAAGTGGTTTGCAAACCTTAAAGAACAATGCAAATGCTACTGTTACCATTAATATTGATTCTTCATTCTTCATTATTTAAATTCACTCCATTCTTATTTATTATTAATTTTATTTTTAATGCAACAACAATAATAATCCCAGTTGACTGCATCTCCAGGGACAGTTGAGCCAGGAACTGGGATGGTTATGTAGGAATATGTGGTTGGTGATTTCCAGAGAGACAGGCCATCAGCCCAATTGGAAGAGTGCCTACCCTACATCACTGGATGAACTAAGAACCTTCTGGTGCTCCAGGAACCAACCTGTTTTTTTCTGCTATTGCCCACCCACTTTTATGGTATTGAGGGCTTCCCAACTCTCCATGGATGGTACATTTGTTGTACTATGATCCCATCCTTGTAGTTTTCACAGTCCAACAAAAGGGAGGCAGGATGATATAGCAGACAGAGTGCGGGCTTTGGAGTCAGAGGGCTTGGGTTCGAGTCTTGCTTCTGATGGGTGACCTTGGATAAGATACTTAATACGCCAGGGCTCTAGGCATCTCTCTAAGTCCATGGGTTGTAGAGGAGGTGCTGACCTGCATTGGTAGGTCACCTGGGAATCCCCTACACTAATGAAATCATAGGCTCAGCCCCTATCCCAGTGTTCCATACTAGAGACCAACTAGACAGAAGCACAGCTGAGGAGCACCCTAGTGCCCAGGGCACTGGAACTAGGGTTAGGAAGAGCTGAGTTCAAATCCAGCCTCAGACACTTATTAGCTGTGTGACACTGGGCAAGTCTTTTAACCTCTGCCTCCGTTTCCTCATCTGTAAAATGGAGATGATAATAGCACCTCCCACCTAGGGTTGTTGTGAGGATCAAATGAAATAATAATTGTAAAGTGTTTGGCGTGTAGTAAACTCTATGTAATGTTAACTATTATTATCATTAGATGAGGAATTTAGAAAAAATCACAAATCTGACATATAAGCATAATATAGGAGCAAAGGAGGACTTCAGTAATCTAGACATCTTCTGCTGCTGCCCTTTTTTCCCCCAAAAGCAGAATAACTGATAAAATGGTGGTTTTCTTCAATGAAAACTTAATCTTTTAAAAGGTGGAGGATATGACGAGTGGTTTCTCCGGGCCTGGCAATAACCCAAAGGAAGAACTGATAAGAAGAGATGACAAAGAACTAGTGGGGGCTGGGGCGAGTTGACCCCTTCATGAAAGAATTCTTGAGAAAGGAGAAAGTCAGATAGAATCTCCCGGGAGTCTTAGCTTTTGTGAGAACAGATTTCAAGGGGTTCAGAGAAAGCACATGATATAGCAGACAGAGTGCAGGCTTTGGAGTCAGAGGGAGGTCATTCTTGCAGGGGAGAGTCAGCTCAAGGGGAAAAGGAATGAAATTCTAAAGATACAAATAGAAATTATTCTGTTGAGAGGAAAAGGGGGAGCTGGATAAAAAGACCAGCAGTGATTCACAGGAAACCCATCTACTGACTCAAGATATTAAAAAAGATGTGTTTATAAGAAGGAAGGCAGTTAGGTTGTGCAACAGATAGAGTGCCTGGAGTCAGGAAGACTCATGTTTCTGAGTTCGAATCTGATCTCAGACACTTACAAGCTGTGTGACCCTGAGCAAGTCACTTAACCCTGTTTGCCTCGGTTTCCCTATCTGTAAAATGAGCTGGAGAAGGAAATGGCAAACCACTTCAGTATCTCTGCCAAAAAACTCCAAATGGGGTCATGAAGAGTCAGACATGGGTTGTAGAGGAAGTGCTGACCTGCATTGGTCAGGACTGAACAATAACATAAGAAAGAAGGGCAAATTATAGCTGAGGAATACAAAAGTGTAGTGTGGTCCTTCAAGAATAAGGTCAGGAATATGGAAGCTGACAATGAATGCTAAGGACTAAAAAAAAAGTTAGGCTGGGGAATGAAAAGGATCAAAGAAGGAATATGACTTTTGCTCAGGGTGGATGGTACTATGGTAGTAGTATATGGTGGTGAGGAGGCTGAACTACTCAACCCTCATTTTTCTTCTGTTTCCTTTCCGAGGGGAAAAATCTTTGGACAGGAAGGATAGAAGAAATATTATCACTAATTTAAGGAAGGAGACAGGCAGAGTTCCAGGCACCAGGCCTGGACAGATTATGTCCTTGTGTACTGAAAATAGCAGGTATGATTGGTGAATTGCAGTGGCTGACCTCTAAGAGATCTTCAGGAATGGGACATGTTTTCCAGGACTAAAAAGGCAAATGTCTCCCTTTTTTTGTGATTAAAAATACAAATTTATTTTAAAATGTTACTGGATACACAATCACTTTTGTCAAGTATTTTCTCTATCAATTCATGCTAATAGTAAACAAATATAAGGGGAGAGGGGGCACAATTCAGATAATTTTTTAAAATTAAATTTTATGTTAATTTTTAGTTTATATCATTCATTTCCACAAGATTTTGAGTTACAAATTTTCTCTCTGTCTTTCCCCTACCCACCACCCCAAAATAGTGATCCCACTGTATACTCCCTCCCCCAATCTGCTCTCTCCTATATCCTCCCCAGTACTCCCTCTGACTTTCTGGTAGGGCAAGATGGATCTCTATACCCCAGTGCCTGTATATCTTATTTCTCAGTTGCACATAAAAAAATAATATATTTTTTAAACATTTGATTTTAAAACTTTGAATTCCAGATTCTTTTCCTTCCTCCCTCATCACCCACCCTTACTAGGAAGATAAGCAATTCAATATAGGTTGTACATGTGTAGCTAAACAAAACATTTCCATAGCGGATATATTGTGAAAGACTGACTATATTTCCCTCTGTCCTATCCCACCCCCACTTGTTCTATTCTCTACTTTGATCCTGCCCCTTTTCAAAAGTGTGTGCTTCTAACTTCCTTCCCCCCAAACTTGCCTTCCCTTCCATCATCCCCCCCTCTCATCCCCTTCCCCCCTACTCTCCTGTAGGGTGAGATACCCTATTTACTGTGTATGTCCTTCCCTCCCTGAGCCAAATTCAATGAGAATAAGGTCGACCCATTCCTTTTTGCCTTCCTGTTCTTCCCCTCCATTGTAACCATTTTCCCTTGCCTCTTCTATATGAGATAGTTTAGCCCATTCTTTTTCTCCCCATCTCCTTACTAAGTGTGGGTGGAGACATGATAAAGAATGAACCCAACCATGTAGGTAGTCCAGGATAGAACTCCATTTATGGATTCTTTGGACAAGGTTTTTATGGAGCAAAGAGACATATGACTAGCGTTTTCTTATCGCTGTTTAGTATAGGAGATTTTAGGTAGTTTATCATTCCCTGGATGTGTCTAATCTAATAAGGATTTAACACCTTCTGGCTAAAATCCTAGAACAGGGCAGAGCCTTTGATCTCAGCACTCAGGTAACTTCTTTTAAATGCAGCAGCAGCAGGCCCCATCACAGAGGACCTCCTTTGGAGCCAGCTATCAGGAATTTATCTGAGTCTTGGATCTGGCCTTTTTGGCTCCCTACAGAGTTGGTCACAATTAGTCAGTCAGTCAGTCAACTAGCTCTATTAAATACCTACTATGTGCCAGGACCATAGATTAGAACCATCCCAAAGGCTAATGGGAAGTAGTGGCTTCTCCTTTATTGTGAGTATTTAGGATGCTTGCATTTAAGGGTGGATCAAATGCCCTCTAAGATACCTTTCAGCTGTTTTTTGGCCAAGTTCAAATCCAGCCTTATACATTAACTAGCTGTGTGACCCTGGGCAAGTCATTTAACCTCTGTTCACCTTAGTTTCTTCATCTGTACAATGGGGATAATAATAGTACCTACCTACCAGAATTGTGGGTATCAAATGAGATAATTGTGCCGAGATGATTGTGTGATATGAGATAAAAAGAGTGGTTATCATGCAGTAAACCCCATATACATGTGGTTTATTATTTGATGAGGAATTTGGAAAAGAGATCACCAATCTGATATGCAAACATACTGTGAGTTGCAAAGGGATTCTTCAACAACCCAGACATCTTCTGCTGCTTTATTTTTTTTTAACCAAAGCAGAATAACCGATAAATTTGAGATTTTCTTGCCTTTTTTTTTTTTTTTGGAGGGGTCAAGGCAAGGCAATTGGCGTTAAGTGACTTGCCCAAGGTCATACACTAGTAAGTGTTAAGTGTCTGAGGCCAGATTTGAACTCAGCTCCTCCTGACTCCAGGGCTGGTGCTCTATTCACTGCACCACCTAGCTGCCCATAAATTTGAGATTCTCTTTCATGACAATTTAATCCATTAAAAGGTGGAAGAAGTAACAAGTGGTATTACTGTTCCGGACTTGATACTGACCAAAATGATCTGCAAGAACTGATGTGCTTTCCTTTCCCTTGCCCCAACTGGGCCAGAGCCTATCTTTCTAATCTTATAATGCTTCACTCCCCTTCATGCACTCTGCTTCAGCCAAAGTGGCCCATTTACTGTGCTGCCCACACGGCTCTTTTGCTCCTCTTTGTACCTTTTCACTGGTAGCCCCTGTGACTGGAATGGCCTCTCTTCTCATCTCTTCCTCTTAGAAACCCTTATTTCTTTCAGATCTTAGCTCCAGGGCTATCTTCTTGACTAAACCTTTTCATCATTCCCCAGTAGCTAGTACCATCCTCAACTGCCACTACATCATTTCATATTTCTTCTATTTTTACACTTCTCAGTTTATGTGATCTCCTCTGAAAGAATGTAAGTTCCTTGAGAGGGCTGGGACAGTTTGAGTTTTTATTTTGTATCCATGGTACCAGACACATAGTAGGTTCTTTTAAAATGTTCATTGATAGATTAGATTCTGTATCCTCTATAAAAATGGGAATTAAGAGTTATTAATTATCTAACTCTCAGGGGTCATGTGAGAAAAATATTTCATAAATTTCAAAGTGATACAGAAATGTATTTTTGGGAAATGTACATTGCCATAAAAGGCCAATAAGACACAAGCAAAACAATCTTCAAACCTTTCCCAGATTGCCTTGAGTCCATCCTATTTCCAGGAATCTGGCTGACAGCTAGCTGGCCTCCTTTGCCATTCTCTCCACTTAACTAAATCCTACCAATACTTTAAGACTCAGCTCAGCTCAGTCAGTCAATCAATCAACAAACTTTTGTTAAGAGCTTGCTATGTACCAAGCCCCTTTCTTCAGAATGGCAGGGACCGTGTATCCCTGCACTAGGCTACACACACAGAAATATTTGATTTACCAGTTAAGCCAGGCAGTTAACAAATCAACAGGAATTTTTAAGCACTTACACTGTGCTAAACTATGGGAATACAAATACAAGCAAAAAGACAGTCCCTGCCCTCAAGGAGCTTATGTTCCAACAACACAAAAAAGGGAGCAGAAAAACAGGGAAGGAGAAAATGCAATGCAGGAGCATGGTGGAGAGGTCTAGAGGGTCAGAAGCAGAGCCAAGAGAGGAGTGAGGGAGTGAGCATGGCAAGCTTGGGCACTTACTCAAAAATAGGGGTCTTGAAGGAACTCACAAATTTGAAGACGGGGGCTTCAGGAATGGAGGGACCTCTTGCTTTCCTGTTCCTCAGAGGACTCTTCTGCCTAGCCTTCATGAATAGCTGCCTTCATTTCACTGGCTAAGTGTTCATTCTCTATAATAGACTCCTGGCTGCCTAGGACATACTAGGCTCAGACCAAGGCCAAATTTAACTGATTTTCTGAAGGGCTGACTCATGGGTTAATTCTGTGCATGGCCAGCCATATTCATAGACAGAATTTTTAATCTCAGTCACAAGTTAACCTTGACTCAGCTTGACTATGAGTTCCATTGGGAGGTATTCCTGGGATTAGTACTGGCTTAAACATCCCAGTAGGAAAGGTTTTCTCCTCTCAAGCAAGTCCTCCTCCAAATGTTCCTCAGGGGCATAGAGATAGATGACTCTGGATTGTCAAAGGCTGTTGGTGGAGTGCAAAATCTGGACAAGAATATGTATGTAGATAGTTAAGTGTAGGCACACTCATTACTAGAAATTTGGCCTTAGCAAATACCTGCTAAGGTGTGGTAGTAACACCCAGACTGATAAAATCACAGGTTCTAAAACTAAAGTATACATTGATTAGAGAAATGCAAATTAAACCAACTCTGAGGTCCCACTTCACACCTATCTGATTGGCTAATATGACAAAAAAGGAAAATGATAAATGTTGAAGATGTGGGAAAATTCGAACATTAATGCACTGTTTGTGGAGTTGTGAAATGATCTAACCATTCTGGAAAGCAATTTGGAATATGGTCAAAGGGCTATAAAACTGTGCATACCCTTTGATTCAGCAATACCACTCACTACAAGGTCTGTATCCCAAAGAGATCATAAAAGAGGGAAAAGGAATCATGTGCACAAAAATGTTTATAGCAGCTCTTTTTGTGGCGGCAAGAATTGGAAACTGAAGGGATGCCCATCATTTGGGGAATGGCTGAACAAGTTGTGGTATATGCATGTATTGGAATACTATTGTTCTATAAGAAATGATGAGCAGGCAGACTTCAGAAAACCTGGAAAAACTTACATGAACTGATGCTGAGTGAAGTTAGCAGAACCAGGAGAACATTGTACACATTAACAGTCACAAGGTGCGATGACCAACTTTGATAGACTAAGCTCTTATCAGCAAAACAATGATTTACAACAATTCCAAAGGGTGGGGGTTGGGGATAGAACCAAGATGGTGGAGTAAAAACAGGACTTCCATGTAGCTCCTGCTTCCACCTCCTCCAATTCAGGTAAAAAATGACTCTAAACAAACTTTGGAGCTACAGAACCCACAAAATGACAGAGAGAAGCTAACCTCCCATTCAAGACAGCCTGGCAGGCTGGCAGGAAAGGGCCAGTGCAGCACTCTGGGAGCCTAGCCCAGATCCTGCATGAGCTAGAGGTTTTAGCCTCAGGGTGGCCACAACCAGCCCCAGTGGAGGGATTTCAGATCACCAGCAGCTGTGGCAGTTTCCAGAATTATCAACCCATAGATGCTAAGGACAAAGTGAGAGGTCAGTGCAGGGTAGTCTGGGAGTCTGGGAGTGTGGTCTGGCCTATGCTCCCTGGAGGGAGAAGCAGCTGAGGCACAGCGACCATGCAGCCACTACCTCATGGCTGCTTCAGAGCTCCTGGCTTGTAGATTATAGGGAGACCAAGCCATCAGTCTGAGGGGTAATCACTCTTACTTTAACCCACTTGGATCTGGATCACTGTCTAGGGTGGAGGTCCTGGGGTATGTGACCAGTTTGCCAGAGCCAGGGGAAGCTTCAGAGAGGGCAGCCAACTAATAGCTCCAGCAGATGAGAAAACCCCAGCCATTTGGGACAAAGTTCCCCTCTCTGGTAGCAGAGTTATACTGCGGCAAAAAGCTCAAAAGCCAGATAATTGAGTGGCAACATGAGCAAGCAAAGGAAACAAAGCAAGCACAGCAATCCGACTTTGGATTCCTTTTTTGGGGACAAAAAGGATCAAAGCATGGAATAGGAGGAAGACAACAAAGTTAGAACTCCTGCACCAAAAAGCTTCCAAGAAAAATATGAATTGGTTACAGGCCATAGAGGAGCTTAAGAAGGATTTTGAAAACCAAATAAGAGAAGTGGAGGAAAAATTGGGAAGAGAAATGAGAACGATGCAAGGAAATCATGAAAAGAGAGTCAACAACCTGACTGAAGAAAATAACACCTTAAAAAATAGACTAACTCAAATGGCAAAAGAGGCTCAAAAAGCCAATGAGGAGAAGAATGTCTTAAAAAGCCGACTTTGCCAGATGGAAAAAGAATCTCAAAAGCTCACTGAAGAGATTCATTCCTTCAGAATTAGATTGGAACAAATGGAAGCTAGTGACTTTATGAGAAATCAAGATACTATTAGACAGATCCAAACAAATGAAAAAATAGAAGGCAATGTGAAATATCTCACTGGGAAAACCAGTGACCTGGAAAATAAATCTAGGAGAGATAATTTAAAAGTTATTGGACTAACTGAAAGCCATGATCAAAAAAAGAACCTAGAAACCATCCTTCAAGAAACTCTCAAGGAAAACTGCCCTGATGTTTTAGAACCAGAGGGCAAAATAGAGGTTGAAAGAATCCACCAATCACCTCTTGAAAAAGACCCCAAAAAGGAAATTCCTAGAAATATTATAGCCAGGTTCCAGAGTTCCCAGATCAAGGAGAAAATATTACAAGCAGCCAAGAAGAAACAATTTGAATATTGTGGAAACAATCAGGATCACACAGGATCTGGCAGCTTCTACATTGAGGGATCAAAGGGCTTGGAATATGATATTCTGGAGGTCAAGGGAGCTAGGATTACAATCAAGAATCACTTATCCAGCAAAACTGAGTATCATGTTTCAGGGGAAAATAGTCATTCAATGGAATAGAGGACTTTCAAGCATTTTTTTTTTTGGAGGGCAATTGGGGTTAAGTAACTTGCCAAAGGTTACATGGCTAGTTTTTTTGTGTTAAGTGTCTGAGGCGGATCTAAACTCAGGTCCTCCTGATTCCAGGGCTGGTGCCACCTAGCTGCCCCCAACTTTCAAGCATTCTTGATGAAAAAAAAAACAAAATGGAATAGAAAATTTGACATTCAGATACAAGGAGCAAGAGAAGAATGAGAAGGTAAACATGTAAAAAGGTAAAAAAAAGAAATCATAAAAAACTTATCAAAATTGAATTATTTATATTCTTACATGGAAAAATGATAATTGTAACTTATGAAACTTTTCTCAGTATCAGAACAGTTGAAGGGAATATAAATGTATATATATGTATACATACATACATATGTATATATATGTATACATACATATATATCTATATAGGAGGGTATATGGGCATATGAATATATATGTGAGTGTGTATAGATGTGTACAGGTATACATAGACAGAGGGCACAGGACCAATTGAATAGGAAAGGATGATACTTAAAAGGTGAAATTAAGAGGTGAGAGAGGAATATAATGAGAGGAGATGGGGAGAGACAGAATGGAGTAAATTATCTCATATAGAAGATGCAAGGGAAAATTGTTACAATGGAGGGGAAGAACAGGAAGGCAAAAGGGAAAGAGTCAACCTTATTCTCATTGAATTTGGCTTAGGGAGGGAATGATATACACAGTAAATAGGGTATCTCACCCTACAGGAGAGTAGTGGGGAAGGGGATGAGAGGGGGGATAATGGAAGGGAGGGCAGGCTGGGGGAGAGGGAAGTTGGAAGCACACACTTTTGAAAAGGGACAGGATCAAAGTAGAGAAAAAAACAAGTTGGGGGTGGGATAGGACAGAGGGAAATATAGTCAGTCTTTCACAATATATCCACTATGGAAATGTTTTGCATAGCTACACATGTACAACCTATATTGAATTACTTATCTTCCCAGTAAGGGTGGGTGATGAGGGAGGAAGGGAAAGAATCTGGAATTCAAAGTTTTAAAATCAAATATTTAAAAATACATAATAATAATAATAATCATTATTATCATTATTTTACATACAACTGGGAAATAAGATATAGAGGCACTGGGGCATAAAGATCCACTGTGCCCTGCTGGAAAGTTGGAGGGGGGGTGGAAGAAGATATAGGAGAGAGCAGATTAAGGGAGGGGATATTCAGTGGGATTGCTGTTTTGGGGTGTTGGGTGGAGGAAAAATGGGGAGAAATTTTGTAACTCAAAATCTTGTGGAAACAAATGATGTAAACTAAAAATAAACATAAAATTTAATTAAAAAAAAAGATAATTCCAAAAGACTTATGATGGAAAATACTGTCCACATTCAGAGAAAGAACTATGGAGGTCTGAATGCAGATCAAAGCATACTATTTTCTTTTTTGTTTTTTTCTCTCTTGTGGTTTTCCTTTTTCTTCTGATTCTTCTTTCACAACATGACTAATGTGGAAATACATTTAATATGATTGTATATGTATAGTCTCTATCAGACTGCATGCTGTTTTGGGGAGGGGAAAAGGGAGGGAGAAAAAAATTTGGAACTCAAAACCTTATAAAAGTGAATGTTGAAAACTATCTTACACGTAATTGGAAAAAATAAAATACTATTAAGTGGGTAAAATTAAAATAAAATGAAAGTATAAGAAATGCTTCAGTTAAAGACAGTTCTTTCCACCAAGCTTGGATTCTCAAAAATTAAAGACAGAACTTTCCGTCAATGATGGATATAAATAGTAGAAAGTTGGACCCTGGTTGACTTTTCTTTAGAAAAGCCTCCGTCTGGAAATCAGCCTAGCCTGAGATTGACCTAGACCCTGCCTCCCCTAGAGAATAGGAGAGTCCCTGGTCAGTTCAGCTGATGGCTCAAGGTCAGCTGATATTCACTTATTCAACTTATGGAGGGGCTCCCTTGGGCTCACTTTCAAGAATTTGGCCTGGAGCAAAGGTTGAAGTCCATGAAACAGGCAGTTACTGGGTGTGATGGCGTATGCTTGTAATTCTTGCTACAGGGAAGGCTATGTCTGGGAGCTGATCTTGGACATTCTGAGCTGCACAAGTTAAGCTGATGGGGCATTCACAGAGGCTCCCAAAGGAGGCCTGAAGTGGCCCAGGTCAGAAATAAAACTGCTGGTCATATCCCCTGTGACAACCGAATGGTTGGGTCTGTGAGTGTCTGCCACACTTCCAGCCTGGGTTAGAAAGGGAGACTCAATCTAAAAATAAATATGATAACAATATGTCTAGATAAGATAGTTTCATCTAGAAATCTTGATACATCATAGTTAAGGGGCTCTTTATAAGCTTGGAAGGAATTAAACAACCCCAGGAGTAAACTGAAGGCACTTATACAAAACTTATATCTGACCAGTACTATTTGGGAAGTCATCCTGACAAAGACTTCCTGGCTGTTCCAAAAACAAAGCCACTCCATCTCTCAGCTTCTGGCATTGTCTCTGGCTGTCCCTTGTGCTTGGGAACACCCCTTTCTCTGACTACTGGCCTCTCTGGCTTCAAGTCCCAACTAAAATCCCACCTACTATAGGAAGCCTTCCCCAATCTCTCTTAAATCCCAGTGCCCTCCTCTGCTAACCATTTCCTGTATATCCTGTATACAGGTAGCTTTGTATGTATTTGTTTGAATGTTGTCATACCCTATAAGATTACAAACTCTTTGGGGGGTAGGGAATATTTTTTGCCTCTTTCTGTATCCTCAGTGCCTAGCACACTACTTGGTACAAACTTGGAACTTAATATTTGTTGATTGGAAAGGATTTTGGAGACCAGCCAGGTGAAGATGAAGCCCAGACAGAAAGTAACTTGCCCAAGGTCTCACAGCAAATGAATGACAGAAGCAGGTCTAGAGATTAGGTCTCCTGGGACTCCAATGTTCCTACCACCATATTTTGTAACCTTCCCTATCAGGTCCTGCCCCACAATGCATCGGGAAGAGCCTTCCTTACACAGAATCCTGTGCTGACAGAATCCTGTGCCTTCAAACGGCATTTCTTACACTATTCTACTCATCTTTCAAGGCCTAATTCAAAGTCTTCCTCAACTCTAATTTCTTTTTTCCTCTGGTCACCTAGAGTACTTGAATGCTGAACCCTATAAAATGAATGACAAAACGTCTTTTATTTCTGTATTTGATTACATGCTGCCATGGGGTAGTGATGGGGGGAGGGGAGAGAACATTTGGAACTCAAGGGATTAGAACTGAATGTTGTAAACTAAAAGTAAATAAATTTTTTAAAAATAAGTACTAAAACAGCTTTTATTATTCAGTTTCACCTATGTTCCCTAACTAGATCATGAGACCTACCAAAACAGAGAGGAAGTATGGCACAGTGGGAAGAACGAGGCCTGGGAACCTTGGTTCTAGTCCTTTTTCCAACACTAATTTGATTTGGGCCCCCTCAGTTCTCCCATCTGTAAACTGAGGAGGTGGGACTAAACATCTATATAGGGGTTCTCAAACTTTTTCTGTCAAACTCCTTGGACATCTGGGGAAGCCCGTGGACTTAGAACAGTTTTTAAATAAATGAAGGAAACACTAAATTTCAGTTAGAGGCTGGTGAGAACAAAGGTGTAATAAACATAGAAACCCAGAATTCTATCCATGGATTCCTTGGGGATCTGTGGATCCAGCTTAAGCCCTCTCAGAGGTCGTCCCAGCACTGGCATTCCTGAGTCTGAAATTTCTTCTAGCACTGACATCGTGTCTTAATGGTCCTTCCTGCTCTGCCTTTTCACATGGCCCCCATAGCATAGTTCAGGCTGGCAAAGGACTGAGTGGTGATGAGGCAGATGTGGTCATCTGGGAAGGTAAGCCGCCACCTAGGGGCAGGGGAATGTCTGGCAGCCTATCCGCAGCCGACCAAAACTCGACACATGCTGGGGATAGGGAACACATGGAATCTTTACTCCAAAACTGATTTTATTTAGCTGAAAGTAGTTCTGAAGAAACTTTGCTATTAAGCTTAGGTACAAAGAAGGATTTCAAAAAGGAAGAAGCACAGGGCAAAGAACATATACCCTTATGTTCCACCCTCTAAACAAAAGAGTCTGGAGAACAGCAACTGAGGGGCGACCCATCAGGGGAGGCTCCAGAGAGGATAAGTCAGTCTGCCCGGTTGTCTCTGCCTCTCTCAGAGACCATGGTTTGGGGGCAGGAGCACCTAGCGCCGATAGCGGTAGCGCTTAAAGTGGAACCAGAGCTGGAAGATGCCATTGGCAAACTGACAGCGGAAGCCATGTCGATGTGAATACTCCCATTCACGGTTGACAATCTTGAAAGCAATGTCCTCATAGGGAGGCCCTGCGTGGAAGCGCAGAATAGCAAAGTCCTTGTTGTCCTGGCATGCCTCCAGGAAGTACTCAGGTGTGGAACGCTTGTCTATCAGGTCTGGGTAGAAGATGTTAAACTTGTAGCCTTGCACAATCTTTGGTGGGGGGTTATCAAAGTCATAGTGGGTCTGGTTGTACTTGTTCCACTCAAAGCCTGTGTGGACACGGTTGAAGAAGCGAGGCTTGCGGGGCCGGTATTTGTCTGCCCACAGATAGGCCTTGCCCGTCAGGGGCATTTCCACACTGAACTGGGCCTCGTCTGCCCCCATGCCCTCCTTGGCCCGACGGAAGAAGATGTCTTCTGCACTCTCACTTGCATCTCCTGTGTCAGACAGAGGGAAGGCAAGGGATTATGGGGCTTGCTCAAAGCCTGTACATATGCTTTAAAACTGGGAAATGGAAAGCTTGGCTTTGTCTCTCTGTCCCCACACCTCTTACCTAATTACTAGGACACCCCTAACTATTTACACTCCTTTCTGTTGGCAATATATGCGTCTTTGACTAATCAACAAACCTCCTAAGCCTTTACTAAATTTTTCATAAAATCCTAATTTATTCCTGACCCCTTGTGTGGTCTGAAGGGTCCTTCCTGACTAGTGCCACCATCCAAGGAATGTACATGCTAAAGTTCCAATCTCACTATAATATACTGTCAGCTGGCACAGAACTCCAGCCACAGTTGAGTTGTTTCAGTCCTGTCCGACTCCTTGTGACCCCGCCTGGAGTTTTCTTGGCAAAGATACTGGCACTGTTTGCCATTTCCTCTCTAGCTCATTTTACAGATAAGGAAACTGAGGCAAACAGGGTGAAGTGACCTACCCAGGGTCACAGAGCTAGTGAGATCTGAATTCAGGAAGATGAGTCTTCCCAACTCCAACTCCAGCGCTGGGCCCTCTCTATTTACTGTGGCCTCTAGCAGCCCACAAAGCACCAGAGTAATTAATGCTTAATAAGAAACTGCCTAACACAATTGAGAATAGAGGACAAAGGAGAGGAGAGAGGGAGATAGCATAGGAAAAGAGAGGATCCCACCAAGTTCAAAGTGGTGTCATGGAATGAAAAACTTGGGACATGCTGCTCGAAGTTCCCACTGGATTTAGCATTCACCAGCCTCGTGGGCAACTCTGGGAGTAGATGCTATACAGGGGAAGGAGGCCAGGACTGGGAGAAAAGCTCAGGTTCTAAATTCTACCACTCAATAGCTGTTTGGCCATTTCTCCTGGAAAGTGAGGCATAAGCAATACGCTGGGTTAGCACATGCTTCACATACCTGTGGCCTGCAGCTGTTGCCGAGAAAGCAGGAGGCGCTGGAGATCCTCTTCTGATTCCACCACATGTGCATCAAAGGGCAGCTCATGGGTGGTGAGCAACTTGGGGCTATACTTGCCAGCATCATAATCATCGAGGCTCTGCTGGATCAAGTCTTCCTCCATCAACACAGCTTCCCCCTCCCCCTCGCCCTCTCCCTCGGCTTCCGCCTCCCCCTCGGCCCTGGCCTCTCCTGAAGCTTCTGGCTCCTCAGAGGCACCTGAGGTGGAAGGCAGTTGGGCCTGATCTTGTTCTTCAGGCTCTGACCTGTAGACAGAAGGAGGGAGGTGAGCATTTAAGGTTTATCACCCTTTGACCTGCAGGGAACTTTAAGGAACCAAGCTCTCTCTCATAGACAGAACCCCTCATCCAGGCCTCTAGCTGTGGGGAAGGATATTACAGAGTAGTCTGGGAAAGACTGTGATCACTCTCCTTGGCCCAGGTGAAAGCTCCAAACTACCCCCATCTTTCCTGAGTGACCCACTAGTCCATCACTTGGGGATTTCTCTGACCTCTGGAGTCTAGTTCTCTTCTTGGACTGGTGCCCCTCTCAGGGGAACAAATCCCATGTGGTCACTTCCTGTGGGAAGAAGTGGGGGGCCTGGGATTAAGGCTCAGACTCTTCTCCTAGATGAGAGAGACCCGCCAGATGGGGTCTCTCTCCTTGTCAGGATTCCAAAGTCAAGGAGATGGAGATGGCTCAAGACCATGACAGCAGAGGTCAGGCATGGGACAGAGAAGAAACAAAGAATAAACAGATTCTGACCATCTTGTGACCCTTCCTCTGCAGCCCAAGTCACAGGTGGTTGGTTGTATAAGCAGGGGGAAAGGAGGAATGAGGCCTTTATGTAGCCCACCTTCTCCTATGGAAGACAAACCCTGGTGTCTTAGGGAATATGCACCTTTCGCTAGGAGATGCTGGCTCTTTCTTGAGGATGGGGAACAGGGGTTCACTCTCAACACCTTGCTCCTGTTTCAGCTTGTATAATTTCTGCCGGAGTACATCCTGATGACGCTCACGAAGCCTGAAACACAGGAGTAGGACAGATGGTTATTCCTCTGCATGAGCTATGATGGACTTTTCTTCTGTTCAGATGCTGCCCTGAGGAACTTTACATCCTCAGCAGAGACTGAAAACAGTCCAGGGCCTATGCACAGATCAAAAGAAAACTCAAGTCAGTATGTCAAGAAGGCCACTGAAAGCATAATTAGCCCCTACTCAAGGCTCCTCCTATGTGGAGCAAAGTAAATTCCAATGCTAATTCAGCATCTAGTGTGCAAGAGAGACCTGTGCTGGATACTGGGAGATGATACCATTTCAATGAGTATGGTCCCTAGTGGGGGATGAGACACAAAGGTAGATATGTGTAGTTATCACATAGCCTGGTTCATGGCATCGGAGAGGTACAGAGAGAAGTGCTTTCAGAGGTCTGAAGAAATGCAGTGGACAAGCTCGGGAGGCACCTTCACTGTGTCCTGGATACACATCCTGGGAAGATGGTCAACATCTTTATCACTGCTGTCAGGTGACAGGATCGGGGCCAGGCATGGCTGTCCTCTTCGAGTATTTAAAGGCCATCTCATGGAAGAGGATTTGGACTCATTCTGTCTGGCTTGAGAGGCCAGAATTAGAAACAATGGGTGGAAACTGCAGAGATTTCAGCACAATGTAAGGAAAATATTCCTAGCAATTAGAGCCCAAAGAAAGGAGGTCAGGTGAGGTCACTCCAGGAGGCAGTGGGCTTCTGCTCCCTGGAGGTCTTCAGGCAAAGCCTGGCTGCTGTTCTCACTAAGGTGCTAGATGGCCAGGGGGAGATGTGGGGAGCTGTGCTTTGCAGGGCAGGCAAGAGATCAGTAAGAGAAGAGGACACTCTAGGTGTGCGACAGACAGCACCGGGTGGGCAGGTAGCGGGCAGGAGAGGGGCAGCAAAGGCTGTCTGGAGCCCAATCTGACTGGAACATCAAGTGTCTTGCGTGGGGAGGAGATAGTGTGAGATAAGGAATGGAAACCTGGCATGGTGGCACCAAATGGTGGGGGGGCTGCAGGCGGCATGGCACAGAATGGAAAAGGCAAAGGTGCTAGAGTCTCAGGTGTATGCTGTTTCAGCTACCTTCTACCTCTAGCCATGGGCAAGTCACTTATCCTTTCTGGACTCAGTTTCCTCATGTGTAAAATGATGAAGTTAGCCCAGATTACCTCTCAGGTTCCTTTGAGCTCTAAACCTAGGATCCTACTGACCAGTGGTTTGGATTAGGCTGATGGAGACATTATATTCCATCCCTGTAGTTCCAGCATGCTTTTCAAAGGATTTCAAAGCACTTTCAGGCAGGGCTGCCTTCTGGCCCTCCCCCATGCCACCCCACCCCCTCACCTGGCTCTGGCCATGTGTGCCTTGAGTTGCTGCAACAGGCTCTCCCAGTAGCCAATATCCAGGTTGGGCCCCCCTGCCCGGATCTTGCCCTCGATGCCCTGGAATATGACCTGGAGCTGATTGTAGGTCTTCCCTTTGAACACTGACTGTACATCAGAACTAACAGAGGCATTTACCCCTTCTCGACGCTCTCCTGTTGGGAGATTAGGAGAGAAACCTATCAGTAAATGAGCTTAGCTGCTTATCTACCCCACTGGTGGCACTTCCCTTGCTCCCCTTACAGGTGCCCCACCTGTCCTCTAGCAATGCCAGTCTCCTCAGTCCTATAAACATAGAAAGCTCTCGCCTCTCTTTGTTCATTCTTTTTCATGACCTGAAATCTGTCCTTCACAATCCCTATGAGTCATCTGACTGGAATGCACATTCTATCCATCTCTAAACTGGCAAACACCCTTTCCTAATGGAGATTCTTTCTCTTCTGCATTCTTCTGACTCTGTACTCTTTTTTCCTACTGAGGCCATTCCTTTTCAGTCTTCTTTGTTGTCTTGGGACCTCCTCTCTCTATACTATGATTCTTGGTGATCTCATGAGCTCCCATGAGTTAAAATAATATTTCTATTCAAATAGTTCTATATATCCAGCCCCAGTGTCTCTTCTGACTTTCAGTCCCACAATACCAGTGGCCTATTGGACATTTTAAATTCAGTATCATGTAGATACCTAGATTCAAATGCCTGATGTGACTCAGTGTTCTCTTGCTTCCTTTCCACCCCATCCCCTCCTATTTCTGCCAAGGGTACCACTATTTCCCAGTAACCTAGGAATCATCTTTGTTTCCTTACTCTCCTTCAAGCCCTAAATCTAATCAATTTCCACATTTTACTGAGTCTATCTCCCTAACGTACAGGCACCACCTGATTCAGACCCACATCACTCATAACCTGGGTTGTTGCATATGCCCCCATCAGTCTCTCCTCCCTAGTCTATCCTCTTCACAGATAACTATTCCTAAAGCACAAATCTGACCACGTCACTAGGCATCCTTCTCAAGTCCTCCCTCACCTCCCACATCCAATCTATTGCCAGGGTCTCTTGATTTTTACCTCTGTACTATATCTAGTAGCTGTTCCCTTCTCTCCTCTGACACTGACATCTCCACAGTGCAAGGTCTCATCACCTCACCTCTGGACTATTGCAACAGCTTACTAGTTGGTCTCCTGGACACAAATCTCTCTCCCTTCCAGTTCAATCTCCATGGAGCTGCCAAAGTGATTCTTCCTAAAGCACAGGTCTGACCACTCCCCCCTTACTCAACAAACTCCAGTGGCTCCTCATCACCTCCAAGATCAAATACAAAATTTTCTTTTTGGCATAAAAAACCCTCTAAAATCTGGCCCCCTCACACATTTCCAGCATTCTCATACCTTCCTCCTCACATAAGTGGCATGTGACACTGGCTTCCTTGCTGCTCCTTACATCTCAACTCTCAGCATTTCCCCTGGCTGCCCCCCCCCCCGCTGGGAAGGCTCTTCCTCCTCCTGTCAGTCTCCTGGCTTCCTTCAATTCCCAGCTACTGTCCCACCTTCTACAGGAAGCTTCTCCTGACCCCCCCCCTGAATCCTGCTGTCTTCCCTCTGCTGATCACCTGCACCTTGCCTAGGCACGGCTTGTTCGTGTGAGCATCTTGAGAGCAGGGCCTTCCTCTGCATGTGGCAGAATGCCTAGCTCTCTACACAGTAGGTGCTTAGTAAGTGTTTATTGACTGGCTACCTGACTTTGCATGTGTTTTGAATTCATTTGTGTGAAAGCTGTCTCCCCTGATAGAATATACGTGCCTTAAGGGACTGTTTCATTTTTGTCTTTGAATCCCTAGAGGCTAATATAGCACCTGGCACACAGTCGATGCTCAATAAATGCTTGGTGTGCACAGTACTCGACCTCATCCTCTTATGGGCTTATACAGTACCTACTACCATTTGTACCATTCATTTGGATACATTATTATTTGTATTTAGTAGATTAGTCAAGATACATCTACCACACCCATAGCAGACATTCTGTGGGACTAAAGGTGCAGAGCTAGAAGAAACCTTTGAAACCAACTCATCCAGCCTCCTTTTCACAGATGTGGAAACTGAGGGTCGGCAGGGCTAAGCAACTTCCCCAAAGCCCCACAGGTAGGATGTGGCAGGGGCAGAATGAGAACACAGGTCCCCAGTCTCCAAACTCACTGCTCACTCAACTTGAAGGGAAGAGACTCAAGTTCTAAACAAGTTCTTCCATTAATTAGTAATATCTTGATCAAGCCATCTGACCTCTCTGGGACTCGGTGTCCTCATCTGCAAAAAGAGAGGACTGGACTCAGTCTTTAAGAACGTTTCCAGTTCTCACAAGTCCATCAGTGTAGACTGTGGCTCCTCCAGGAGAGACTGTCTCCTGCCTCTTCTTGTATCCCTGGCACTTAGCACAGCGCCTGGCATATAGGAAGTGCTTAATAAATATTTACTGAATGACTTTCTTTCTAGGAAGTGAATTCAGGATAAGACCTGTCCTTGCGGCTCCCCCCAGTGGCTGTAAGAGAAATTGCATAAATATGGGACCAATGCCACATTGCGTGATTTTTTCAGCTTAAAAATGGCAAGAGCTAGAAAGAACCTTTAAGATAATACAGTGTCGGGGCCTCTAGGTGGGGCAGTAAGAATGCAGGCCCCAGAACTGGGATGACCTGGGATTGGTCCCGGCATCAGAAAATGAGCACCCACACATAAATAAAGGCTGGCCATGTAACCTTGAGCAAGTTATTTAAACCCAATAGCTTAAAAAAAAAAAAGATAATACAGTGCGACCCCTCTGTTTTCATATTTGGAAGGGGGTACTTTCCCAAAATCACATCATAAGCCTGGGATTGAAGCCTGGCTGCCCTTCCTGTCCCAAGCTTTTTCTAATGTACCCTTGTTTTAAAAAAAAAAATAACCCTGGGAATCCCCTCTCCCTACCACCATCCCAATGATCAGACCAAACATCAGATCAGGGCCTCTACTTATGTGGGCCCAACAGTTACCTGGCCCCTTTCCAGATGCTTCAAGCTTTCGGAGTTTGGAGATCTCATCCTCTGTAATGATGGTCATATCTCTCCAGAAATCTACGTTCTTGCCCTGTTCTAATTCCATGTATACCTAGAATTGGAAGAGCAGAGAAATTCTGTGATCCTGACTCCGGGGAGCTGCCACATATCACCCAGGAGGGGGCTCACTCTGTCTAATCTTAGAAGAGTAAAAGGAAGCAGGTCAGGCAGGAAAAACCTTCCTGGAAGGAGATATTCAGTTGGGTTTTGAAAATTGAGGAAGTTTTGAAAAGATGATAAGAGGAAGTTTCCTAGGTTCATAGGACTGAGAACTGGAATGACCTTCAGGGATGATCTAGTTTGATAAGGAAACTGAGACTAGAGACATTAAGTGACTTGCCAGTCTTTCAGAATCAGAACTTGGGCCCCATGTCTTATGTCCCTAAACAGTGGGAGCAAAGGTACAAAGAGACCATCCACCTGACTGTCCATCCGTCCGTCTGTCCATCCGTCTGTCCATTCATCCATCCATGTACAAGTCAGCCATTTATTAAAGGTTCATATATGCACATGGTGTAGTGCTAGGTTGCAGGCAGGAGCTACAAAATTAGTATGTCTTTGTCCTTGTTGTGATGGAGCTTATAATCCAGCAAATAGGGTATGACCCAAATAAGTATTAAGTGGTAACTATAATGCAAAACAGAACAGAAGAGATGGGAGACCAAAGCTGCTTCAATGCTATTTTTCAGCTTAAAAATGTCACTTCTCAATGAGGAGACTGATCTGGGGAGGCAGAACCTGAAGGGTAGAAGTAAGGTAGAAACCAGAGGAAGGAGAGGGAGGGTGAGACATTCTGAATCTAGGGAACAGTATGAGGAAAATGGTGGAGGCAGGAGAGCACTACATATGGACAAGGGGCAGAGAAACTGGCAGAGGGTGGGATCGCAAGCAGGGTGAAGGAAAGCTGGGTGAACTAGGGATTTTTCCCCATCTGATGCTTTGTTTTGGGCAAAGACTGGTCCCTGCCTAGAGAGGAAAGCTGCTACAGGAGGAGGGGCTGCTTGGCAGTGAGGGTGGATACCTGTATGTCCTCCAGAAGGTCTTCCATGTCTGACACTGTGAGGCCATTGAGGAAGGTGTAGGGCTCATGCATCTCCACAGCCAGATCATCATCCTCTGCACTGATGTACTTGGCTAGGAGGTCAATTGGCTTGGCACGTCCATCCCTTATTCGGATTTTGGAACTGCAAAGAGCAATGGAATGAAGTTAGCTTTTCAGTGGTTATAGCCCAGGAGTTACAGAGTATGGTGTCTGGTTATGGTCTGAGCTCTCAGAGCCCAAGTGTGGCCATGGTAAGAGAGCCTGTGAGACGGATGGATGTAGAAAGAAAAGTGGCCCATTGATCAAAGCCCAGGCCGGTCCTTTCTAGTTGGGTGGTTAGGCTTGCTGTGCTGCAGCTCTCTGATCTACCAAATGTCATAATGACTGTACCAGCTAACTCAGTGGGTACTGTGAGCAAAGCACTCTGTTAACCTTAAAGCACTGTAGGTAGCAATGTTCTGTTGAGCTTGGTGTGTGGTCATGGCATTCATAGACTGGCAGTGAGCTGTGGTCAGGAGCTACACAAGCTGGTCAGTGCTTGGGGCCAAAGTTCATGGGGGTGGATAAGTATTAGGCTATGTGCTCTTCCTTCCCTGATCTCAGGAACTTACAAATTAATGAGGGCTTAACAATATTCAACTGTGGAGGAAGGACTTTTCCCCAATGCAAAAACAGCATGGGGAAGGGAAGGGAAGGGCCCCCAAATTCAGCTGTCTTTGGGTTCTTGAGCCTTTTCCCAAACAGGCAAGAAAATGTCCTTAGCTCTGTAATTCTGGACAAGGAGATGCATACCCAGCTGAACCCTCAAAGCACTCTGCTTCAGTTTTCCTTTAACACCTATTAGGCTTGTATTCTTGATGAGTCTGGTGGTGGTTCTCTTGTCTTCACTCCCAGTATGCCCAAATTGGCCTTGGAATACTTGGAAATCCTTGGTTCTCCTCATCCTGGTGAGGACAAAACCCCTCCTCTTCCCCCTAATTACTCAATGTTTTATTTTTGATGTGACACCTCCAGGAAGATGAAGATCATTGTTCAAAGGCCCAGCCCCGCCCCATCAGAGGGGCTGTGTCCTAAGCCCGACACAGAACTCTTCAGATATTTCTCCCCACCCCGCCCCCAACAGTTCCTTGATGTCACAAGCAGACGCACACCCACCGGAGTTTGGCTTGCTGAAGGTGGAAGTTGTCTTCCTGTTCCTCCCAGGTTTTGAAGTGCTCAGCCTCCTTCTCCCTCTGCAGCATCTCCAGCTCCTGTTCCCGCATGGCTTTCTCCCTCTCTCGCTCTAAGCGCAGCTGTTTCACCTGAGGAATGGAGGAGGAGCTGTCATGAGGCTGGGGTGGCAGAACTGAGGGGGGGGAAACAAGCTATTCTGAGCAAGGAAATCCCAAAAGGTGAAGGACTAAGGGCCATGAGACCGTGCTTGGGCCCGGCTGTGGGGCCTGCTAGAATTCCTACCTTCTGCAATTCCAGTCGATTGTCTTCCTGAATTCTCTTGTTTCTCTCCTTCAGTTCCTTTTCTTCCAGGTGGCTGATCCCCTTCTTCTCCAATGCCTGGAAAAGACAAACACAAGTCTGGCTGAGTCCCAGTTCAGCATCTGCAAAGGGCCAACACAACCACTTTTGGCAAATTCACCAGGAGAGTATAGCAATAAGGAGTGAGGGATCTTACCATCCCCTTAAGTTTCTACCACATTCTGCTGGTCACAGGATCATGGCCCTTAGAATTTGGAAGTGACTGTTGCAGATCAACTAAAGCAGTCCCTATATTTTGTATAAGAGGAAAATTAAGGGTTTTTTGTTTGTTTGAAGGAAATTTCAAGGTTTCACAATAATACATACCCAAGCAAGTTTTGGGGATCCTGACTCTAAATCCAATGTTCCTTCTATTACATCAGGGGTTCTTAACTTTTCTTGGGTTATGGACCCATGAACCCAAAATAATGTTTCTAATGCATAAACCACAAAGGAAGCCAATCATATGGAAATAAGGATATAGTGATATTCATTTTTTCCCTTCCAAGTTCACAGACCCTCTGATATCTACCCACAGAATCCTTGGGGGCTGGGAACACGAAGTTAAGAACATCAGTGCCACATTGCCCTGATTTTCTAAAAGAAGACTCCTTCATGAAGCCTTCCTAAGTCAACCAAAGGAGAACTGAACACTCCCTAACCCCTACACGGGGGTCACTGGCGTTCTTCTTCCTCTTACTTCTGTTTTCCCTTCCTGCTCTAGGCATGGTAACCAAATCAGCAGTGAGAAGGTGGGTCATATACACCAGCTCATTCCCCCTGGGTCAGGCAATTGTCTTCAGACCAGTGCTTCCATTCTTGGCCTCCATTCTACTATATGTGCTTTTCCTACTAAGATGTAAGTAAGTGCCTTGAGGGCAGGGGTGTCTCTCTTCATATTTGTATCTGAAGTGCTTAGCAATGGCAGGTCAGCATGGGGCTCTCAGGTTAAACAAATAATAAATGCTTAATAAATGTTCACTCACTGAAGTATTTTAAGGTCGGGTTGTGGAGATTATGAGGATTATTTTGCTTGATAGAACTAGGTCTAACTGGACATTAGAGGGAAGTTTAGCTTTATCTGGAGATAAACAATCAGCTATTTTAAAATAGATTATTGAGGGGTGGCTAGGTGGCACAGTGAATAGACCACTGGCCCTGGAGTCAGGAGGACCCAAGTTCAAATCTGGCCTCAGACACTAAACACACACACACACATGCAAAACTAGCCATGTGACCTTGGGCAAGTCACTTAACCCCAATTGCCCTACCTTCCCCTCCAAGAAAAAAAAAGATTACTGGAAGCTGTTAAGTAGAGGCTAAAGTATTTGGTGGGCATTATAGAGACAATTTATACTTCAGGGAGAGTTAAACTAGATCATCTGAGATCCCCTCCGACTATGGGATCCTTTGAACAGGGGGGGAAAAGGATGCAAAAGATATTGTGAAGAAAGAACATAAATAGTTGAGTGACTGACCAAAAGGACCAGGGTACAAGGAAGAGTCAAAAGGCCAGGAGTGAAGCAGCAAAGTACAGCAGGAAGAATCATGCACTGGGAATCAGGCCATTTGGGCGACAGTCTACCCTTTGTCAAAGACTGGCAGTGTGGCCTCGGGAAAGACAATTCTCATAAAATGTAAAGTCTTGGAAGGCAAGGACTGCTTAATTATTTTACCTGTGTCCCCTGGGCCTACTCTAGTACCTGGCCCAGAGGATGTGCCTAATAACTGCTTATTGATTGGTTCCCCATTGTGAGCCACAGGTACCCTATCTGTCAAAACAAGGTTATTAAATATGACGATTAGGGGTGGCTAGGTGATGCAGTGAATAGACCACCAGCCTTGGAGTCAGGAGAAACTGAGTTCAAGTCCGGCCTCAGACATTTGAAACAAAAAACTAGCCATGTGACTTCCAGCAAGTCACTTAACCCCAATGGCCCTATTTCCCCCCTCCAAAAAGCAAAAAAATAAAATAAAACAAAAATAAATAAATATGACGATCTCTGGGTCTCTGCTCATGGTTAAGATTCTATGATTTGCTACCCCTACCTAGTTGCACTGTTACATGTCCCAGGAAGACTGTAGCTAATCCCTCACCTTGTTCCATATGAACGTGCCTAGCAGATTATTGTCCCCAAAGGGGTTGTCAGTATTGGTGTAGCCCATATACTCTTCCCCCCAGCCCATCTTTTCTCTCTTCTTCCTTTCTTTGGCCTCCTTCTTTGCCAGTCTCCGGGCCCGTTTCTCCTCAGGTGTCTCAAAGGCCTTCATCAACTCTTCTTGCTGCTTTTTCTCTTCCTTTAGCCTCCGTCGCTCTTGGAGGTTCAATTTCTTGTCCAGGGCCTCTTGAGGGCTCTGGGAGGGGGGTGGTGAAGGTGATGTAGAAGATACTGAGGAGGTGGACGATCTGGAATCATGATGTCTTCTCCTTCGTCTGCTCCTGTGACCTCTCCTTGGTTCACTTCCAGAATCTGACTGGGAAGGCTCCCGGGATCGAGGCCGTGGTTTTCTTGGGCTTCTATGATTCCTTTCAGAGGTCTGATATTTCTTTGATTTCCTTCTATGTCGCTCTTCCTCAGAATCTGATCTGTAGAATAAATCAAAATATCTTTCACTGTGAGAGATACCAAAAGTCTTACTAACTCTACAAAGTTCAGCTTGTAGATCTGGTGACATGAAGATAGCAGGGAGAGACTTCCCATATGGATCATAGATCAAGGAACATCAAAGAGAATATTAGAATAATTAAAGATTATCTAGTCAAACTCTATTACTTTACAGTTTAAAGTATAGGAATGTCCAGATTCCTGGACAGAGGAACCTAACAACAGTGTATGTATATGTATTTCTTGCCTTCTCAATGGGTGGGGAAGGGACTGGAAAGAGAGAATTTGGAACTTAGAACTTAAAAAAAAAAAAAAAAGCTAAAGCTAAAAATAAATAATGAATGTACCTGCAATTATGATAATATGATCAAAAGGGCTTTACACTGAAAAGGTATGGAGAGAGAGAAAAAATTACAATGTATGCCAGCAGTGGGGCCTAGTGGAGACAGCTCCAAGCTTGGCCTTAGAAAGACCTAACTCCAACTCATACTTTTTCTAGCCATGAGACTCTGGGCAATTCATTTGAACAGAGCCACAGGTTCCTTATCTGTAAAATAAGGATAATAACAGCACCTCCCTCAAAGGATTGCTTTGAGGATCAAATGATATTATATGTAGGTAAAGTGCTTTGCAAACCTTAAAATACTGTTTAAAAGCCAGCTATTATTATTATTCTTGTAACAGACAGCTACCATGGACAGCTACAATGCAGGAAAATGAATAACAATTAAAAACACCCAGAAATTTTATAGGAGACAAAATCCAAGAAGTGGGGGGAAGAGGTCAGCAACAAAATCCACAGCCTTGGGTGTCTATATGCCAATGCACAAAATAACAGCAAAATAGAGATCCTAATGCAAGGCATAAAATTTGAACTATGAGGTATGCATGAGATTTTGTGTAACAAGACCCATTCCTAGAACAGGGTTATCAATGCATATATCTTATTCAAAAAGAAAAGGATTGGTAAAAGTAGGAACAGAGCAACACTAGACATTAAGAAGATGAAACTCTTATGAAGAAATAATAGGATGATGAGCAAGCAGACTTGAGAAAAACCTGTAAAGACTAATATGAACTGAGACTGAGTGAAATGAGCAGAATCAGGAGAACATTGTACACAGTAACATCCATGCTATGCAATGACTGACCTTGACAGACTTAGCTGATCTGAGCAATGCGAGAATCTAAGACAGCTCCAAAAGACTCATGATGGAAAATGCTCTCCACATCCAGAGAAAGAATTATGGAATCTGAATGCAGGTGGAAGCACATTATTTATTCTCCTTTTGTTTTGTTTCTTCGTTCTTATTCATCCTCCCATTAGCTCTAATTTTTCTTTATATTATGACTAATGTGAAAATATGTTTAATAAATATTTAATATAAAATATATCAGACTGCACACCATTTTGGGGAGGGGTAGAGGAGAGGTTGGGGGAGAAAATTTGAAACTCAAAATCTTATAGAAGTGAATGATGAAAACTAAAAATAAATTAATTAAAAAAAGAAAGAAATAGGAACAAGAGGAAGCATGGCAAAGTATATTTGGGCACACAGTTAGACAGGTAAAAGCCAGAGATACTGTCACTGCCTATATTTACAGACCACCCAGACAGAAAGTCAGAGGCGCCTCAATTATCTTGATGTGTTAGAATTCTCTGCCCAAAGCAGGGTGGCTAACAGTCTTTTGACTTGTCTTAATGATAGCTTCACCCTCAAAAAAAGGAGAGGCAAGAGCACTGGCGCTGGAGTACAAGGAACTGGGTTCACATTCTGCCTCTGAGGCTATGGGCCAGTCCCTCATGGCCTCCCACACAGCAGGCAAACAAGACACTACAAGGACAAAACATCACATACAGTGTTTCTGTACTGGTTGTTTTTGCTTAATTTTCTGTGGCACAAGAAAGGTTCAAAGGTGGCCATGTGAAATGACAGATGTAAAGATCAAAGATAGCACAAGAGTTTTTAAAAGTGGTATTGGGAAAAAGAGAATAATCAAAGACAGAGCACGATGACTCTAATCAATGACAGAGAGTTGGCAGTTCTTTTCTACACTCAGAAGACTAAAATGGCTAATAGGAATTCGAAACTCCAGACAGCAGGGAGAGAATAAAAGCGTATCTACCACTTACTCTTCATCAGGTTGCCAGACCCAGGTAAAAACTGTATCATGGAATGATGAGAGACTGGCAGACATGATGATTGGTGATTGAGAGATCAGGAGAGTGGAAAACATACTGAAGGAATGCAAGAGGGCAGATGTATTCCTAATTTTCACAAAAGGGAAGAGAATAGTCTGTACTCTACTAGTCAGTGAGCTTGTCTTTGATTCTTGGCAAAATTCTAAAATATACTATGAAAGCTGGTGAACACTTGAGTATACCAGTAGATCAGGGGAATGCTAGTTTTCTACACTAATTCTAGTGTAGAAAATGTAGCCCATTGCTTTCCCTCTTATATGCTACACCTTAACCCATACGTTTTAGAAAAATATTTGATAAAGTATCTCATGCTATTCTTATGGCCAAGATGGAATGAAGTGGGCTAGATGGAGGTACAATTAGGTAGGTGGATTTGGAAGAGTAGTCATTAACAATATGATGTCAACTTGGGAGCCCCTTAACTGAATTATTCAGGGACCTGGGCTCTGTCCTGTGTAGTTTATTAATGACTTGGATAAAGTTATAGGTGATGTACTTATGAAAACTGAAAATGTGTTAGGAGGGGAGGTTAACACACTGGATGACAAGTCAGAATTAAAAGATTCTGACAGTATAGAATGTTGGGTTGAATCTATTAAGTTGAAATTTAGTAAGAATAAACATAAATTTACATTTGGGTTAAAAAAATCATCTTCACAAGTACAAGACGGAGGAGGCATACTAGATGATTGCTTATCTTAGGGGGCTACAAATTCAGTATGTCAACAGTGTGACATGGCTACCCTGAGAAGTAGTGTTCAGGATTAGGGAGGAGCTAGTCCTTTTGCCCTCAGCCTCGGTCAGACCACATCTAGAGTACTGGATTCAGGCATGGGTACGACAGCTTAGGAAGAACACACAGAGGAGGGTGACCAGGATGGTTCTAAATCATGTTCTAAATCATGCACATAAGAATCAGCTGAAGGAAGTGGAGATGTTTAGCTTGAAGGAGAGGACCTGGGAGCATTATCACAGCTATCTTCCAAATCCTGAAAAACCCGACAGGTTTAAGGGAGGTTAGATTTGTTCTACTTGGCTTCAGAGGGAAGAACTTGGAAAAATGGGTAGAAATCACAGGAGACAAATGTTGATTTGATGTTAGGGAAAACTTTCTAATGATCAGAGGTATCCTCTACTACAGACCTTCAATGAAAAACTGGAGGATGATTGCTTATCTTGTATGTCGAGTTCTTGTAGAGATACAAGTTGAATTCAGTGGTACTGGGAAAAAGTACCACTATTTCCAATATCCAGAGAGGGGAAGTCACTTGCCTGTCACAAAGTAGGTCAATGCCAAAGTCAGCAACACAAGTCAAGTGGCTGGTCTATGGTCACACAGGTAGACAATACTAAAGGTCAATCTGAACTCATGTCCTTTGAGTCTGAGCCAGTGCTCTTTCCATGGTACCATGTAGCATCCAAAAATATTTGTTCATACTGGGTTCTTTGAGGTCCCATTCAAACCCAAGGGAAGTGACACCCACTTGGTGATGAGGAAGGAGGAACAGTTATGTTCAGGTATTTGAACGACTGTCATCTGGAGGACGGATCGATTAGACTTGTCCTAACTAGTAGGGGGGTGGGGCGGGGTGGAGGGCAGAAACAACGGGTAGAAAGTGCAAAGAGTCAAACTGAGGTTTTCCATCAACTTCCTATCCAAGCTGTCCAAAAAAAGTTATAGGCCCCCTCTGGAGCTGTTAAGTTTCCCTTCACAGGCCTTCAATTAGAGGCTTGATTCTCACTGTCTTGCTTGTTGTGGAAGGGAATCCGTGTTCGGGTACAGGTTACATTAGGCGGCTTCTGAGGTCTCTTCCAACTCTGAGATTGTGTGAAACTGGGAGAAAAGAGATCGGGATGGAGACTTGGAGGGCACCCACAAAAAGGGGTAAGACAAGACAGTGCTTGCAAAGCAAAGGCTTATATGTGCTACCTATTGCTATCAATAGCAGCGGGCATTTATACAGGCTTTAAGGTTGGCAGAGTGACTTACAGACGCCACCTCATTTGTTCCTCACGACGACCTGTGCGTGCTGTTATCGCTCCCGTTTTACATTTGAGGAAACCGAGGCAGAGAGCCTTGGGTGAAGTGACCTATCCAGGGTTACACAGCTAGCCAGTGTCTGGTTTAGAGTTCTAGACAGGGCGACGCGAGTGGCCTAAGCAGAATCGGGGACAAGGGTCTTGCCAAGCAGACGCGCCCACCCACAAACTCACACCCACTCAGGGCAGATGCCACCCTCCACACGCGGAAGGCAGACCACACCAGACACACCCACACTGACCCCAGGGGTCTCCTCACCCCGCTCTCCGCTCCCGGCTTCGCTCCCGACTCCGACGCCGCCGCCTCTTTCGCCCCTCGCTGTTCTCGCGTCGCCGCCGTCCATCGCGACTCCGGCTCCGGCTCCGTCGCCGCCTCCTGCTTCTAGAGCCCCGGGAAGGCGAGGGAAAGCAGGGACGAGACAGCGAGCGAGACTCCCGGGTCCGACCCATCAGCCAACCCGGATACAACCGATAGTTCCGCGCTCCTCAGAGGAGGAAGCCCCCGAGCTGGGGAAGGCCTTCTTCTCTGCCCGGCGCGCAGCAGGGCTGCCCTAGACAGAGCCAGTTTACTGAAAAAAATAAATAAATAAAACAACCCCCAAAACTGCCCCGCCCAAACCCAGAACTATCCCCTTACCTTTTTTCCACCTCCAATTATCCTTCATTTTCCCCTAGTAAGGTCAGGTGTGGCCCAGGCCGCCTTCTCTTCCTGATTCATTTTTATCAGGCAATCTTTCGAACAGCCCTAGCTCCTTGCTTCCTTTATGCCGGAGGCCCGGCGGAGAGTTCCATTGGATGATGATAACCCGGAAGTGACGTCCTTAGAGGCAGGGTCCTGGAAAACTGCTTGGGTTCCAATTCCCCGCCGGTCTGGGTGGAAACGTGTCTCCGTCTCTTGTAGATCTTAGCAGTTTTTGTGGGTTGTTACTATTTCTCTTTGAAACACGACTTATCTTTTCCTATAAAGCCATTTCTCCAACGCTTCCCAATCAGTTAACGAGCATTCATTAAGCGCCTACTGTGTGCCAAGTTTTGTGCTAAGAGCTGGGGATATAAAGACAAAAAACGTGGAGTGTCTGCTTTCGTTCTCAGACGAGACTACGTGCGAGCTTGAAGGTTTGTTCGCCACTTCCCGTCCGAGAACGGGTGGCCTCGGGCGGGGGTTGGGGAAGGGCACTGGTGGGGTGCGTGGGGACGGGGAATGGGTATCATGCAGAAGGCGGCGTTTGTGCTGTCTTGGAAGAAAATCAAGGGGTGAGTGCCAAAGCTCGGATGGGAAGATGCAGCATTGAGCCTTCGGAACGGCATGAAGGCCTGTTCATCCCCTCCACGGAGGACGTGGAGACCGGAGTCGTAGGAGGGGACCCCTGTTGTGAACAACTTTAAAAGCTAAACGGGTCCTTTTTCTCCTTTAGATTGTGAGTTCCTCGGGGGCAGGACTGTCATCTTCCTTTGAATCTCCAGCGTTTAGGCGTTGCCTATCATCATTAGCTTTTATGATTCTTGACCTGATATTCGTTCCTGTGGGTAATAGGGAGCCACTAGAGTTTGTTGAGGGGGAGGGTATTATAATCAGGCCTGCAGTTTATGAAAACGACTTTGGAGACTTTTGCTTGGGAGGCCAATTTTAGGAGGCTGTTTTAATCGTCTAAGTCGGGGTGATGAGGCGGGGAGGGCATCATTCTCTATCTAGTGACTCAGAAACCTGAGTCTCATTCTCCAGACTCCCTTTTTTCTCCACCCTCCGTACCCAATCGATTGCCAAGGTGTATTGATTCTTACGCAGTCACTCTTGGCATCCATCCCCTTCTTTCCAGCCACATGACTGACCATCACCGTCATTCTGACCCTCCCACCTGTACTACTGCAATTGTCTCCTTGCTTCCATCCCTCCCTTTTCTAACCCGTTTTCCACTTAGCCAAAATTGTCTAACTAAAGCACTGGTCTAACCTTATCAATTTCCCCTTAAAGAATCCTACTGGCTCTCTCTTCCTTCTGAGATTAAATATAAACATCTTCACTTTAGTACTTGAATCCCTCTATTGTCCGACCAGTTTCACCTTACTCCCCTTCCTGCTTACATTCCCACCAAATTGTTTCCTAAACTAAGCTTTGCTTCTCCCAGCTTTGCATAGTCTGTTCCCTCAAGGTTCATGTTCACTCTCTGCTTTTTAGGGAGTCTTAGCTTTCTCCAGAAAACCTTTTCGGATTCCCCCTCTAGTGCCTTCCCTCTTTTGGTTACTTGTGCTTTTTCCTGTTTATGTCTTATGTGTATATAGTTTTTTGCACGTTGTCTTCCCCATTCAACTGAGCTCCTTGAGGGCAGGGATTGTCTTTTGCACTTCTTTGTATCCCTAGCACTTAGCACAGTGCTTGGCACATAGTACTCACTCCATAGATATTTATGGACCAACTTAGTATTTTTCGAGGCACAACTTGGGGTTCATTTCATATAGGAAGCCTTTCCTAATCCCCCTGTCGTTAGCATTCCCTCCTAGGTGGGGCAATGGATAGAGCTGGGCCTGGTGTCTGGAAGTTTAAATTTGGCCTCAGCTGTGTCTAGCTGTATGACCCTGGGCAAGTCACTTAACCTTTGTCTTAGTTTCCTCATCTGTAAAATAATTGTGCCTGGAGTTGTTGTGAAGATCAAATGTGATAATAATTGTAAAATGCTTAGCACAGTCCTTGGCACATAGTAGTCATCATATAAATGCGTATTCCCTCCTCTTTTTCCCTCAAATTGCATTACCTTTATACATATAAATGGTGCAGCTAGGTGTCAAAGTGAATAGAGCACCAGGCCTGGAGTCAGGAAAACTCTTCCTGAGTTCAGATCTATCCCCAGACACTTACTAGCTGTGTGACCCTGGGCAAGCCACTTAACCCTGTTTGCATCCCATTTCCTCATCTGTATAATGAGTTGGAGAAGGAAATGGCAAATCACTCCAGTATCTTTGTCAAGAAAACCTCAAATGCGGTCACGAAGAGTCATCCACAACTGAACAACAACATGCATGTAAATACTGTAACCCTCTATTAGAATGTAAGCAGCTTGAGGGCAGGAATCGTATTTTTTTATTTTTTTCATCTTTGTATCCTCAGGACCTTGCCCAGTGCTTTGCATCTAGTATGTGTTTAATAAATGCTTATTGAATTAAATTAAGAAAGGAAACAGTTGTGTTTGGCTGTATCTGAACCACCTCCCTACTTGGAGGAAGAGGAAGCTTGCTTTACTGCCAGCCTCTTTATTTAAAGTTATTAGTCTTGCACTGATGGGACTTCTGATGTTTTCCCTTACAGTCATTATCAAAATGGTTTTCCTGGTTCTTTTTACTTTGAATCCACTTTTCCTAAGTTCTCCAGAATTCCTTTTTAAATACAAGCTTTTATTTATTTCTTCTGTTTTTACATCACCCACATTTTTCACTGTATCCATCCATTCCCAACCCCTTCCCAAAGAGCCATAACAGATTAAAAGTAAAGAAAAAAAATTAAGGCAAAAGTAATCAACATACTGGAGAAATTTGATGTTATATTCAGTAATCCACACCCATGATCCCTCACTTCTGCAAGGGATCAGAGGGAGACATCTTATATCTCCTTTGGAGTCAGAATTGGTCATAATTTGGAGGCATTTTGGTTCTTGATTTTCCCCCCATTATAGTTGTGTTTTCTAGGTTTTACCTCCTTCACTTTGTATTAAATCATATGTCTTTCCATGCTTCCTTTTATTCAGCATGTTCATTATGTTACATTTATCTATCACAGGTTTTTAGCTATTCCTCAATCATTTACTTTGTTTCCTGCTCTTTGCTACGATAAAAACTGCGGCTAAAAATATTTTGGTTAAAATGAAGTCTTTCTCCTTGAGATACATGCCTAGTAGTGAAACCTCTAGGTCAAAGGATATGGGCATTTTCATCACTCTCTTTGCACAAATGGGGATAACAGTACCTACCCTTCAGGATTGTTGTGAGGATAAAAACATTTCACAAATCTTAAAGTGCTACATTAGTTCTAGCCATATTATTATTATTCTAGATTGATTTCCAGAATGGTTGACCAATTCACAGCTCCACCAACAGTGCTATAATATCTCTCTTTTCACAATCACTCCAACACTGACTCTTTCCAATCATTTGTCATCTTTTATCAATTTTCTGGGTATCAAGTGAAACCTCAACCTTGTTTTGATTTGTCTTTCTCTTATGATTCAGAAGATTCTTTTCATATGTTAATAGTTTGCAAATTTTTTTTGGAAACTTCCTATCTTTTTAAGACTTCTCAATTGGAGAATGACTTTTGTTGTTATGTATTTCTTTTAGTAGTGTATATGTCTTGTACACCTTCTTGAATTCTTCATATTTATTAGTGATCTTTCTAATATATTTCAAATTGTTTTCCTGAATTGTTGGATCATTTTATAGATCTGCCAACAGTATATTAACGAGCCTTTTTTTCCTGTAACCCTTCCACAACCTCAGTGAGCCATCCTTTGAAATACTGTTAACTGAAACCAAGAGACACAACCATTAGAGTATGCAGTGTTCCATATCCATAAGTTCGTAGATTTAGATCTGAAAGGAATCTTTAAGGTTCCTTCATTTCAACATCCTCCTTTATCTTTACCAATCTGATACATACACAATGAAACACAGGAGTTGTTTTATTGTGTATTTCTTTTAATAGTAATGATGTTACCATATTAGTAATTATTTGGAGTATTTTTTCATATGGTTATTTCATATTTCTTCCTTTGAAAACTACCTGCTGCATCCTTTGAAGATTACCTGTACACATTTAGTGCTTTTGTTCTTCCATCTTTCCAGTCTCGTTAGACATTACTCACCCCCCCATACTCTGCAGTCCAGCCAAACTGGCTTTCTCCGTTTCTCATGTATGACACAGTTTCCCCATTCTCTGCCTTTGTCTCCTATGCCTGTAATGCACATCCTCCTCACTTCTGACTCAGAAACCGTCTTCTGCATGAAGCTTTTCCGATCCCTTCAACTGCTGATGTCCTCCTCCTTCAGACTGCCTTGGATTTAACTACTTGGCACAGCTTTGTATTTATTCACTTTATATTAATGGTGCAAATATGGGCAGCTAGGTGGCCCAGTAGATAGAGCATTGTACCAAGATAACTCCAAATAGGGTCACTAGGAGTCAGATAGGACTGAAAATATATTTAACCTATATACTTCTTGTCTCCTTCATTAGAATGTAAGCACCTTGTCTGTAGGGTTTTTTTTTTCTTTCTATTTGTATCTCCAGTGCCTGGCACATTATATATGCTTAATAAATATTTGTTGATTTATGTCTGGTTCAATTTCCTATAGCTCTCTTATAAGATTTCTCTTCCCCCATGCTCATTCAATGACATCTTTTATTCTTTTTGCTGCCTTTGTCCATAAACTTGATGACCTATATAAGGACCCTCCCAGCTTTGCCAGTCTATGCTTTAGCCTTGAATCTTGAGCCTTTAGCAGCCTTGAGTCTGCTCTGTATTCCAAGGACCCTTCTAGTTCTGACATTTGATGGCTTCTTACCCACAGAACAGGCAGCACTACCAGTGTCTTCTGATGAGGCCTATTCAAATGGGTGAGTGATGGGGGAGATACCACAATACCAGCCCCTGAAGTGGGGCTAGGCCAGGGAAGGGTTTACAGGGCGAGGTCACCAAAGGACGAAGCTGCTATCTGGTGGCTTCTTCATTTTACTACTTAATTTGTCAAAGTTGTATCGATGCCTACTGTTCTTAAATCATCAGTCATTGCCCAGTATACCACTGCCCTTCCTATTCCCAAACCTAGTGAGCCTTTCTGTGAAACAAAGAAAATGTGGTAACTCAAATTAAGCAACAGTGAACAGAGTATGCAATATTCTATACTTGTAAGATCATAATTTGGATCTGGCAGTGACCTTAGAGGCCATTTAGTCCAAACCACTTTTACAGGTGAGCAGACTGAGGCCCAGACGGGTTATGTGACTTGCCCAAACAGATGTAGTTCCTGATAGTTTTGTTAGCAGGTGCTGTGTTGCCAGGGCCCTATCCCCACAACTCTAGTTATGGCTTGGGTGGTCCTTATGCTTTCCCTCCAAACTACCAGCTTTTGTTCTAACTTAATTCTGTGGCTGCTCTCCATCTCAGCACCCTGTGGGGACACTGTGTCCTAGAAAAGAGTAATAGGGGGTTAGAGAGACTTTTCAGGTTTCCATGTAGCTGCAGGGTCACCAAACAAGAATGGTACCCTGGGTTCAGGACCCCGTCGGAAAACAAAATTGGTAGAGGGTGTTAGAGGCAGAGAACACAGGCTTGTTGATGAGATGCTTTTAAAGTACAATTCCTGAAAGTGTTTTGAATAAGGCAATTACTGTCTGGGGGATTGGTTTACAGTGTCTTAATTCCCTTATTAGACTAATCTCCAAGAGAAGGACAAGGGACTATGTCTTTTCTACCATCTTGTACTATGCTTTGAACATAGGTACTTTAGAGAACAGGTGCTGAATTTGAACATTGCTAATAAATAATACCTCCTAACCCATCACCTTGCCTCAAATTCCTTCCCTTTCAGTCTCTCAAATGGGAAGCCCACTCAGCTCATCTCTCCCTACAGACAAATCAGCAGTTCTCATTGCTACAAGTTTCTTTTCCCATGGCCTCATAGTAAAAGCCTGTTCTCTCTTCCCCATTTCTTTCTTACCTTCACTTTCTTGTTTCCTTGCAAGTTTCCTCAGCTGTAGGACTTAATTCCCACATTCTAAACACACCAGATATATTCCTGCCTCTGCTGAAGCCCTTCCTCTAAGCCCCACAATTCCAAACCAACTCAGCTCACAGGGGCCACTTCTTTGCTTCCTTAAGATTCTATAGCTTCTCCTTTGTGCCACTCATATAGTGCCCACTTATATTGTTGCCGTGGATTATGGTTGCCTGATTAGTTCTCTTTTCATGTGTATATATTCTGGCCCCTAAGCTAGACCAGGAGTCCCCCAAATCAGGGATTATGTCTTTCATCTTTGTAGCCTCTATTGCTACAGGTATAGGCCTTATTATAGATTAATATGGTGTAGTAACAGTGGTTAAGGGTCCTGTGCTAGAAGTCCAAGTTAGAGGCAGTGTATAGTGTTGGGTCTGGAGTTAGAAAGATCTGAGTTCAAATCTGACCTCAGCTACTGTATGACTCTGGGCAAGTCTCTTAACCTCTGCCTCAGTTACCTCAACCATAGAGTGGGGATAATAGCCCTTATCTCCCTGGGTTATTATGAGGATCAAATGAGATATTTATAAAGCATTTAGCACAGTGCCTGGCACATAGTAGGTACTTATTCCCTCCCCTTCTCCTCTCATCATCCTCACTTGTAAACAGAGTATAACAGCTGCTTTCTGAATATGGGGGGGGGGGAGAATTAGTGTAGTGAAGGTCAAATGAGGTAGCAATTTCTTATATTCAGGGTTTGTTAGTATGCTTTCAAAGAATGTTTTGTATATTCTTTCATGTAAGGTAGATAGGACATCTTCTCTCACTCCCATTTTAAAGATGAGGAACCTGAGTTTTGGAAGAGTTGGGTGAATTGCCAAGATTACAGGGCAAGTACAAAGCAGAGGTAGGTCTGGAACTCAGGCCTGCTGCATTCAGTACTATTCTTTCCTAATCTCTCACAAACTCAGCAAGGCTCTTAAGAAGTTTCTCCCCGTGTCTCCACTGGTAAAATCAGTCACCCCTAAGCTTTTAAGGCTCCTCCCAGTTTTATGGGCTGGTTCTAAGGCCCCTTTCAGCTCTCCCATTCTAGACTCTGAAGTTGCTTTCATTCCAGATATTCTTTGACTCTGAAAATGCTTTCAAATGGGGTCAGACAAACAAAAGGACACACACACACACACACACACACACACACACACACACACACACACACACACGGCAGAGACCAGTGCTTTGTCACCTTATTTATTAGAGATCACCTTTTCAAAGTAAAAAGAGGTGGGGAAAGGAAGGTCAGGACAGGGGATTTGCATACAAGTGTTATTCTGTGTCAGCAGTGGTGGCAAGGGTCTACAGAATTCACGGTTCTGGGCTTGAGAGACAGCGTGAAAGAGGAGGCCATGCCTCGATTGTCAAATACCAGACAAAAGGGGGACTGAGTACATGAGAACCCTCTTTGAGGATTAAGACACACAAGGTTTTTGTTTGTTTAAATCAGTTACGCTGTTGAGACTGGATCAATCAGACATCAAATGCAATTTTGCCACCAGAAGAAGGCCAACAAGGAGCTACTGTAGAGAGAACAAACAGGAGTAACCCAAGGGTGAGCAGGATACAAGTAGAGTGGAAAAGGCTCCATCAGTGACCACATGTATTGCATTAGCTAAAGTTGGGTTGTCTAGTTCAGGATGGTTCTGAGGAGGAGGATTGCAGCCTAAATGATATCAGAGAAATGCCTTTTGTACAGTACAAGAATTCAAACACCATCCACTTTCTTAGCAATAGCAGCCACTGGAGACCACACAGGTGAGGAGAGGGTGCATGTCATTCAGGAGAGTATGTACAGCTTTGACACTCAAGGGAGATCAGGGTTCCGGGAGTCATCCTCAAAGGGTAAGGCAATTCATTCACTAGACATTATAAATAGCTCTTGTCTTGCCTTTTCTCCCTCTCCTCAATGAGACTAAAGTTAATGCCGCCAACTGAGAAAAGAATAATTAGCATCAATTTACAGCTCTCTGGGGGAAAAGGGTTTCAAAAGAGGGCCTTCATGTCTTAAAGCAAAAATAGAAACATGACTATCAACAGAAGTTTGGGGTTTTTCTCTCCCCTCCCCCCTCCCCCCAGATATGATAAACTACATACCCACTTACATACATTTGTAACATGATAACTCTTAGAGAGTAAGACTCAAGAAATAACAGGGACTGCAGGAGTTTTTATTCTTGTGTCACCTGGAGACTTCCAGAATCAGAAGCAACCTTGGTAGGCCTGAGTTAAGGGTTTTGCCTTTCCCAGGAAGAAGGACAAGACCTCAAGGAATCTAAAGACAAGTGAGGGTAGGGGCAAATTGGCTGTTCTGAGTTCTTGGGTAGGGTCCCAGGATGATAAATCATCCCTTGGTCCATTATCATTCCTTCTCCTTCCTTGCCCCAAGAACTCTTGTATTCTCCCTCTTGGTTAGCCCAACAATGCAAAGTGGAATTGATATGCAACAAATCATTTTAATGTGTCGGGGGTGGGGGGATGGGGGAGACTAGGGAAAACCAGGGCCACTCTGAATTATGACACTTGACAATCAGGATTCATCACCTCCTTGTGGATGACTCCATTCTATGGGAAAAATAAGTTAGAGTGAGAGAGAGTGAGAGAGAGAGTGAGTGTGTGTGTGTGTGTGTGTGTGTGTGTGTGTTCAACTCCTGAGATGTTTAGAGGCTCCACTTAGAGCTGCTCTTTGGGGAATACTGCTTTAGTGGTTCATTGGCCTCAAATGGTAGCCCATCAATAGGAGGTCTGGCCCAGCTGGCATCTTGGACCTTCTGATACCTCCTTGTGTTTGCTGGATGGGGCACTGGTCAGAAGGAACCATGACATTGTATCATGGTGATAAAGGCCCTTGGTGGGGACTCTATAATGTAATCAATAAACATTTCTGTTCAACCCCTGGCAGATGCAGTGTTCTTTCTGAGGTGCACAAAAAGACCCTTGTAGGATATGTTAAACTGGGGTGCAACATTCATATTTATGTTGGTCCAAGTGCACAGCTCCTCAGAGCCTCAGAGCATTTGAGCCCAATATGCACCATTTGAAGTACAAGATGCCCAACAACCCCATTACCTCTAAGTGGGTCAGGGCTCACTCTTCCTTTTGCCAGAAAGCTGGATGGGAGACCTTTTCCTTCCTGAATGCAGATTAAAGAGTAGTAGATGCAAATCAGCTAGCTTCTCCACACCACCCCACGTCACCAAGGTCTCCTTTGGTGGGGAGGGATGGAAAATAAGTTTATGTATATGTATATATACTCAACAGAACTCAAAGCAAGCTTCCAGCCACAAAATGAGGTCAGTTGGTTTTTCACGTAACAGAGGTAACTGCGCAAATAGTATAGAGGGTCCAGCAGAGGTAACCCAAGAGCAGGACTTTCAGCTGAACTGAAACCCAGAGTTGCAAGGCTGTTTAATATCCCACAACTTAAGAGATCACCCCCATAGTTCACCTTCCTCAATCTTTCAGCAGAAATTTTCAAAGGCCTACATTGAGTGTTTGTTCCTACCGTACTTCAATGTAAGCTCCTATCTATTCCTTCCCAGTTCTGATTTCTTGCCTTTCCACGATTACTTGAACATTCTGTGATGGTTTGATGAATGTATCTTAGGAGGCCCTGACTTCAAAGCATGGGTCCCTTTCCTTACCTTGTAACTCATAGGAAGGCCTAAATGCTATTGACATGCCCCATGGGGCTTCCTTGAACACAACTTAAGATTACAATTTCTTGGGATAATGTGGAAGTTGGGAGTTGGTGGAAAGGGAGTGGCAATTTATATTTAAATCCACCTCCAAAAGGGGCAAGGGCAAGGATTTAGATTTGAGGCCTTCTGTTGGGCAAAGATATAAAACAACTTTTATGAGCCACTACATCTGACTTTGCAAATTATCACAGGGCTAAGAAAAGAACAAAAACCTTCTCAAAAGAGACCAAGAAAAGGGTGACCACATGGATTCCCCTGCCTTCCCTCCCCTGGAGGGACCCTACCTCTGGCCTGATAAAGTTCATTGCCCATTTTTGTCTTTTAGGCTAATTTCTGTAAGATACTGCTGATTAGTGCAATCAGATAGTGCAGTGCAGGTGACAAGAAACAATGGAAGATTAAAAACCTCAAATACATACACAAAATACTATTCAATAAGTGGAGTGAGTTTGGGGCTGGTAAAGGGAATTTATCAAATCAGCTTCTTTTCACCTTGGAAAGATTCTAGTATGGAATGTCATGCTTCTAACTTAATTCTAATGTAGGATCTGGAAAAAAAAATGTTCTAATTAATATTGCTGCACTATTAGATCTGTTTCCTTATTGTGGCTGGTAGGTAGTGCCCCTCTTCCTTTACTCTCCTTTTCCCAAAGAATGGTCTCTGCTTTCTTTAATCTATACTGTAATTTTTTTTTTACCCCTATCATCAAAAATAACCAAACTACTCATTAACCCTTAGTTTAAACATTGTTTCTGTAGACAGTCTCAAAGAAGGGAAGAGCTTGATCTCCTAGACCAGTCATAGACCCTTTGCTTCCCTCCCTGCCAGGCCTAGTGGGGGTGTGGTAGGCAATCATACAGGTTAGTCATGACACCTTACATATGCTCTGGGTAAAGCTTCTGAGGTCTGCCCTTCATAAATAATGCCAATCAATTTGCCTGCCAGAGACATACATGCAGTTGGATGGAAAGGTGATAGAAGAGGAAGGGTTCTTGGGGTTGTGTTAAGGGTGAAAAACTGTCTCTGAAAGTTCCTGAAAAGTGGATTAAAGCCCTGCTTGTTGCTGACCTATACTGCCATTATAACATTTATACCTTGCTTTAATTATAAATTGTGCTATCGAGTCTCTTGTGCACAATTTCCTGATTTTCTTGCTATTGCCCACCCCTTTTCCTCCCAGAGTGGCTTAAATTTTGATGAAGCCACTGCTTTAACATTTAGTGGAAAAATTTCCCAACATTGCCTTTGTCTCTTCTGGAATTCAATAATTTGTCATATTTGTATTAAGAAGTCCATAATTCTTAGCTCTGAGTAAAAGGAATAGGCTCCATACCTCTCAGAGGGGTAGCCACTTTGGGCCATAAAGAGGTGCAGGAGACGTAAGGACTCTCTGAGCCCTTGGTCAGTCCCCTAGGGAATGCCACACCTCAGGAGCACCAGGTAGAACACATCAATATTTCAAGAGCAGCACTTTCAAAAATCGTGATCTTTGAGCCAGTAGGTGATGCCAAATTGTTTCCCTTCTAGCCAGTGGAACCAAATCTGCAGGAAGAGAAAGGGGGTATAAATCCATTTCCAAATCCAAAGGCAGAGCTCTTAAACTTGCCACACCCCATGGCTACAGAGAGCTTCTACCAAAGCTGAGTCCTTACCTTCAGATCAAGGCATATAGCTCAGGTGTTGGGCACCTGCTTCTATAAAGCAGTGGAACACACTGTCATTCTGGATGAGGATGTGATGCCAAAGGCTCCTCTGCAACAACATAAACACTGCTTTCTCCATCTTCCCCATGCTACTTCTAGACAAGAGTGGGAGCCAGCAGGGCCTTCAAAAAGTAAGTGAGAATCTGTCCCAAGGATGTGAATGGGAGCTGTTGGTCGACTTGCTGACAGGTAGCCACCTGATTGTTTTGCGCACATGTTCAGAGGATGAGTCTTCTCTCCATGTGGAGCTGGGGGGGAGGGGGAGGGGTTGGTGTGACATCCAGACTTGATTCCCAGAGACTGGGCAGCAATTATTTGCACACCTGGCCCAGGGTACATCAGAGAAAAGAGGGGGATTCCTTTTTCAGGATGCCTGTTAGAAGGCCCATGCCATGCAGAGGGTGACTCATTGAGCTCCAACAGGAGGCTAAGCAATCCATACAAAGATAGGGACAGCAATGTCTTGACACACAGAGCATTCTCAGAATGCTGAGGAAGATGAGGAAGGGGGTGTGATGCTGTATAGATGAGGAAAAGACAGGAACAATCCCTTCCCTCTTTCCTATGCCAATGACCTAACTCACTTTATAGGTCACTGGCAATTCGATAGTCCAGGGGCTTGGAGCACAGATTTCAGACGGAGGTGCCACACAGGGGACCCTGTCTTTCCCCTGACCAAACACATACCGAAACCCAGCCCTAGCCCACCCACAAAGCCAAGGTGAATTACCCTTTTAAAAACTCCGGTGAGGTTTCATGTGATCTCATGATATACATGTAGTACAGAGAGGAACTGAAAGTGCAATTAATCAGATAAAAAAAGCACATCTGTGCTGCTATGTCTGTGTGCAAAGATTCAAGACCCAAAATAAATACATGATTTAAAAATTAAAAAGGTTCACAGTATCACACACTCATAGGTAGTTTACAGGAGTGCCCAGGGGAAAAACTGCCTTCACTTCGATTTCACCCCACTGATTTCTTTTCTTCTGGGCATTCTGGGCTAGGGAGTTGTGTCTTTTCAGTCAGTTGCCATTGGTCCCAGGATGGTCATGGTTGAGTTGGTCAGTGGGAAGAAAGGATGAGGATAGGAGGCTCAGGCAGGGTTCCAGTAGGATGCGCGTTGGCGGAGGAGGTCCTGTGCTGCAGTGAGTCGGCAAACTCCCTCATGGCCAGCCCAGATGGGCAGGATATCAACACAAGGGTGGTAACACGGCAACCTGGAGAGGGGACTAAGCTTGGCTTCAGGCTTCATGTCTGCATAGAAATTACTGCAAAGAAAAAAAAGGGAAAAAGTGTGAAAGAACTGAAGAAGGAAACAAAGCCTCCTTCCCACGTGTTCCTAACCCACTGGGAGGGCTATGGATGGAACAAATCCATAGTTTCATGGCCTCCCTCTCCCCAAGAAATGTGGGAAATATGTTGGTCTAATCCGAGCTTCGAACTGCCCAGCACTTGCTGTTTAGAGACAGGAAATGCTTGGGGTCAGCTGGACTGGGAGATGGCCAGAGGTCTCCACCCACAAAGAGCACATGGTCAGTGGCTGCAAGAGGCCAGGAACCAGGATGCAGGCCAGACAGCCCCAAATTCCCTGCTAACCCACCAGGGCACTTTGGTACACTTACTGTATCGCTCTCATCATCAGAGACTGAGTGGACTTTCGTGCTATAGTGGAGTGGGGAGTAAACCCAGCTCCTCTCATCGGTGGGCTGCCAGAGACGGCGGGGGAGATGCAAGAGGAGCAGCAGCAGAGCAGGGAGCAAGGAAGAGAAAAAAGGAGAAAAGAAAAAAAGGAGAAAAAATAAAAGAGTAGGAAGCTCAAGAGTAAGAACAAGTATACCGGAAGGCAAAGAACAGCTTTCTCTGAAGAGTCTGCATTCTCGGGACCTTTCTCACCATACTAATAGGTATGGCCCCTTTCCGAAGGACGGCGCTGATACATACCTGATTCCCTACACCTGGAACAATTCTAGAATAAGTTTAGCCAAGGAAGGGCAGTGCTGACTACTTGAGAAGTTACTGCCTATTTAAATGACTCAGTACCTTTAATGCTGTGGAAATGGATGGGCTAGGATATCAAGTGAATCCACTGAGAATGCCAGGCTAACGGGGTGGGATGGGAGTGGGGAAAGGGGTGAAAATTATCTAGAGCAGGGGAGGGAGGCACAGATTAGCAAGGTAGATTAGGTTAATTTGGGCAGTATGCAAAGGAAGCAGTTAGTTAACTCAACGCATTGGACAGCAGGCGGACAGAGAGACTGGAGACAAAAAAGGAAGGTAACAAAGAGAACTTGTTTTTAATTTTAAAGAGCCCTCCTCAGAGTGCCCAACTGTACCGGTAGTGAGACCAGGCTACAGACCTGGGATTTCTCTTCTACTTCTTAATCAGGAAGTAATAACTTGTGTTTAATTAAGAGGCGACATCAGGCCTAACAAGCTATTGATTCTGCTGCAACTGCTTTCCTGGGGAACTGAGAGGGAGGTCCTGTTAATTGAAGCCTGAAGTCAAAAGGAAATGTGGTGTTCTGGCACTGACTTAGACACTTAAGAGTGTCCAGCATGAGATAAAGAATGGACTTTGGCTTCTCTGGCCTGGCTAGTAATACTGAGCCAGAGAGATCCCTTAGGATTACTAATAACACAGTTTAAACCTGACATGAACAAAACATAGTTCGCAGGGAATCCCTGTCAGTTTGTCGATCTCAGCCTTGCCCACCAATCCTGCCTTGAAAACAGGGAAACTGGGCTTCCAGTGGGGATGCTGTAGTCCCTCTCTCCTCACCTGAGCCACACCTATATGGAATGAGGAAAGGTCAAGTTTCAGATGACCTCTCTAGCCCATGTAAATACCAAGTCCTCTTTCTTTCCTTGTCCTCCAACCATACCCTAGCCTGTGGCAACATTTAGAAATTCCTTACATATGGTGACAGAGATAGGATGTGAGAGGTGGCTGCCACCCCAAAGCTTGGGAACAGGCCTGTAAAGAAAAGTCCCAGGTAGGGATGTGCCAACTTTGTGGTCACAAGAGCCGAGCCTGTTCCTGTTCTCATTCAAGAGAAGCAGTGTTTTTCCCCTTGGTGCTGGGATTTCAGCTTGAAAGTAGTGGAAATGGTGGGCACTGAACACGGAGTCAAGAGACACGTGGGGTTGCATCCTACCTTCAACACTGGTTATTGGAGCATGAACAAGCCAACTGATCTCTCTAAGCATGTCTCCTCATCTGTAAATAGGGACAATACTGACTGAGGTACATATCTCACAGAGTTGTGGTGAGCTTCAAATGAGAGAACTCAATATAAGTTCTTTTCAAACTTTAAAGTGCTATATAAATGGTGGCAATTATTCTGAAAGTGGTTCAGGTCCCTGTATTTCTCCAATATCATGGGCTAGACTGATGATACTACTTTTTAAAACCTACACAACCCCCTCTAGATCCAAGACTAGCATCCCTCCTGGTACTTCATTTGAGAGCCAGATCTGGATGCAAGGCATCCTCTCTCAGATACTGAAAGTCTAGCTTAAGAATTAATAACCCCTCTGACCTAAAGGTGCAAAGCCACCAGCCCTCCATTCTTCAGGTCTTTAGTAAGCCAGCTGAGGAAGGAGAAGATCTGGTCACATACTCATTTCATTATAAGCAGAATCAAGTTAAAAATCCTAGTCTAGTTTAGAAATGCATACTTTCCATGCTAAACTCTGACCTTTGACTCTTCTACTTCAGCCAAACTGACCTAACTTTATCTTGACCTTGGTTGCTGCCTTCCCAGTTCTGTATTTTTGCTTCTGCTCCTGCCCACTACCGTGGTATACAGCATTATGGAAAAATACTCAACTTAGAAAATCTGGCTATGAGGTCTAGCTCTGCTACTTACCCGCTGTGTGACTTGGGCAAGTCACTGAAACTCGCTGGGCCTCAGTTTCCTCACCTGTAAAATGAGGGGGTTGGGCTAGGTGATCTCTAATGATGCTTTCCCAGCTCTGACAGTCTGGGAACCTATCCATGTCCTGCTCATCCTTCAAGAACCAGCCCCCAGGGACCTCCTCCAGGACATCTTCTCTGACCAACTCCAGCTCACACCAACCTCTCCTTTGTTTCGGTCTTTTCCATTCACTTGGCAATTAATCCAATGTACTATTTCTTGGGCTGTTGGATTAGCTACTTTTTTAGGTACTGCTATTTTGGTTTTTGCTTGCACATATTTTCTCTTTCACTAGACTGCAAAGAATATGGGGACAAGGAGCAACTCTGACCCTTTTAGCAGATATTAGTAAATAGTTGCTGACTTGATTAAAAAGACACACAGAACTATGAGATGATTAAATAAATAGTAAACCTCTAGACTAGCAGCTCCTCTTCTCATGTCCTGTTGCAAATTTACTGCCTTGGATCAAGCTGCTTATCCTCATTGGGTTTTAAATTGGTACTCTAAAAGAAGAGAAGAAGTATGGTCTAAGTGGGAAAAGTAATTACCTGGGAATCTTGAAACATGTGTTCTGATTAGCCCAGGCTCCATCATAGACTTAAGTAACTTCGAGGAGCCTAGGCTTCAGTTAATGTGAAAAAATTAGGTTACTGAAACTTGCTCCCACCTAGTTTACACATGTGTTGTGGGAAAAGATGTGAAGTACTTTTGGGAAAAAAAAATACTACTAAAAAGGTTACTTTTTAGTGATTCTTTTGGCAATGGAAAGCTTATTTTATCATTCAGAAATGATAAAATTAATCTCTTAATTGTATGTATTCTGCCTTTCAAAATAGGCAAGGTGCTATTTTCTAAGTAACCCATTTCCCCTCTAGGGGTGAGGGTGAGGAAGGGGTAATCAGTCTTAAGTCCATTTAGTACTGCTTGGAGAAGAGGGGGCATTGGTGTCAAAGGGTGGCAAGTATCATATGGTTAAAATGGAAACTGACTGAGGTAGGGTCAGCTCGATCTGGTGTGTCCAAGCTAAGGCTGGGTTCACTTACAGTCCTGGAGGGGGACAGCACGATGGACCGGAGTCGGCGATGGCGGGGAGAGTAAATCCAGTACCTCCCATCCGTGAACTGGATGGCGGCAGGGCAAAGGAGGGGAGGAAGGAAACAGAGGAAAAAGGATGGAGTGAAAATAAATTAATTACTCAAGGAGGTGAAAAGCAGCTGAAAGGCAAGCTAGGAGGTTGGAGGTCCCAAGGGGACTAGCTGGTTGACAGAACCAATGATGGAAACAGCAGAGCCCTGAGCTCAGCCTTTTACCACCTGGCTGGAAGAAAGTACCTGTGCCCTGCACATCCTTGGATACACTGACTTCATAGCAAAAATCCTGTGGGGGCTCCATTTTCTCCCAGGCCGCCTCTGTGGGACTTAACTAGCTTCTCTGCTTGGCAAACAAGCACCTGTTGCTACCTACCTACCTTTTAAAGGGTATTTTGAGAAAAGTGCTTTGTAAACTGAAAAATGCACCCAAAAAACCAACTGTTTTTATTATTATTCTGCTATGTATTTCTTGTTTCCCAAGTCACCCCTGCTGCCCCAATCCGGCTGTGTGTACACACACACACACACACACACACACACACACACACACACACACACACACACACACACACACACACACGAACGCACGCACACACTTGTGCACACATATAACACGAATGTGCGCACACACACACACCAAGTTACACACAGGATGGTATAACACCAAACACAAGACTTGCTCAAGAAGAAAAGGAATCACAGAGGATGAGGATGAGAGCCTAGTAGAGTGGAATGAAGACGAAGTTAAGAGCTTCATTCTTTGCTTCTCGGGGTGGGAGTGGAGGAGCAGCTCTTCAGAGAAAGTCAAGTGGGAGCTACCAGGAGGCCCATTCCAGCCAGGAGGGGAGAGCCAGGCAACTTAAAAAGTGTGATCAGCTGCCCCTGCCCCTCCCTAGCTCCCAGAGAAAGAAAGAACATGGGGGAGCATTAGGAAGCAGCAGCAAGAGAGGTATAAAAAGGCATGCTTGAAAAAAAAAAAAACTACACAGAAGCAAAGCTTCAGAGACTAGGCTGCTTTCCTCTCCAGTGGACAGGCATTCCTCAGCAACAGACGAGCCACACGTGGACGAGAGGAAGAGGTGTGCCCAGAAGGACAAGCAGGATGTGGGGAGGCCTCTGGCTCATGGAGACCAAGGGCTCTCCTGGTGGTGAAGGAGACTCTGATCTTGGCCATGGAGGCACAGGCTCAGTATGCTGGGCCCACGCAGGAATGCAGAGATGAGCATGGAAAACTCCAGACGGGCCGGGATGACAGCGGGGCAGCTTCAGGCAGATGGCCTTTCTTTTTTAAATCCTGTTGCAGCCCAGGGCTGGATTCTCAAGAGCAGGTCCCATTCCCTTGGGCACCCCCCACCCCACCAAAATTCTCAGCAAGGTGTTTGGCAGCTGTGAGGAACTGCCCAGGGAACCTAACTTTGGGGTACCCCAGTCTTCTCCTGCCACCCAGAGACCACCTCACCTACTCCCTTGGTCTCAGAACTAGGCTTCCTCGGTATCGTCTAATGCATCTGCCTGCAGGGAAAGGGAACAGAATTGATCAAGGGCCTTGCTGGGAATCAGTTCACCATGCCACAGTCTAAGACCTCCTGAAAGTAATGAACTGGACTGATTTTCAACATAATATGACTAATAGCTCAAGATCTTTTAGCTGAAGCACATTACTCCCTCCCCATAGTCGCTCCCCCTGCTTCCTCTTGGGCCTTTCCCCACCCCCATCCCAACCCCAATTCCTACCTCACATCCCACCTGATTTTACCCAACTAGGTTCAGGTGCATTCACTTTTTCCCAAGGAAGGAGCTGAGCTGGTCAATTAGCAGTCTCAGAAACTGCTTTTTGATAGTTACAGGCTTATAGAAATGTATATAGGTCCCCAAACCACTAGAGCTGAGTGGCTCAGAGTACCCAATGTTTCATGTTTGCCACCCTCACCTCTCTCATTTATTGGTTCAAGAAGAATGAGCATGGCCATTCAGTGCTGTATGCCTTCTTTCCAGAAGGACATGGAAGCAGGGATCTGGGCTCAGCTCTGTCCTGAATTCCCATGCCCCAATGGCCCATCCATCAGAGAGCTGTGCTTCAGTGAGAACCGACCTGGATAAATACTTTTAGTGTCTGGGTCGAGCGAGTCCTTTTTCACTGACAAGGCATCAGGTTGCATTGTTTGAACTTTTAATACAGCACCAAACTCTCTTCATATGCACAAGTCTTCAGAAATACTATGAGAATTAATATGCGGTGGGGAAAGGGCTAAGCTTTTACCCTTGGAGAGGACTCTTCTGGGGGCAGTTCCCATTCAAGAGATACTTCCTTTTGCTGTGGGATTTTAAACAACTGGTGGTGTTTATGGGAGGAGACAGATACCCAGGGATTTTAAAACTGCCTTCTTAAACCACCCTTCCTGACTATGAGAGGAGGGCAGAGGAGTAAACAAGCCTGGCCCCTTGAGGGGGACACAGTAGAGACTTACAAAATAGATGTCTGTGACAGGTGCCTCATCTTCATCTGAGGCCTGGCTGGCTGGCTCTGAGGCCTGGCTGGTGGTTTCCACTTCCACGGTGGCCGGGGGTGTGACCATAATGCTGGCAGAAGAAGCCTCTTCCCTGCATATGGGGGTGGGAAATATGACTAGTAGGGTAGGGGATGGGCAGGGAAGGGATGCACTGCCTAGGTGGGGGAGAATGAGCTGACCCAAGAATATTGGTCTGAAAAAGAGCATGGGAGGCCATCTCCCCGAACACCTTCAAACTTTGCTCTTATTGTTCCCCATTTCTGTGCTCCCCCATCCTTTATGACAGTCCCACCTCGTGCACAAACTTCTCATTAAGCTCTACTTCTTTGGTAACCCAGTGCCTAGGGCCATGCTAAGCATACACGAGGGGCACAGGAAGTGCAGTGGAGGAGAGTAGGAGGGACTGGGAGTGAGAACACTTGGGTTTCAAGTCCTAGTTCTGTCTCTTACTAAACTGTGTGCCTTTGAATATGTCACTGCCCCTCTGGGACTCAGTCTTCTCTGTAAAATGGGGATAATAATACTCATATATCTCGAAAGGCTTATTGTGAGGGACAAATGGTAATGTGTATAATACTGGAATATGTAAGATGTATCTGAGTTATTGCTAAACAACATATCATTGTTGATCAATTGGTTCTTAATCTAAAATTTGTTTTACCTTTTTCATCATGCAGTTAGTGGCATGAAATTTTGCTAACCAAAACTTTTAAGAAAAAAAAAAGCATCCTATGAATGGACAAAAGAGGGCATTAGATTAAAGCAGAGCTTCTCAAACTTTCTGTTCTCAGGACTCCTTTATACTCTTAAAAATTATTAAGGATCTCACAGAGCTTTCATTTAAGTGAGTTGTATTTGTTGTTTTTTACCACTGGAAATTAAAATGGATAAATTAAAAAATATTTATTCACTCACCTAAAACAAAAATAATTACCAATTATTTTTATATAAATTTTTATGAAATAGCTTTATTTTCTAAAACAAACAAAAAAGCCTAGTGAGAAGACTGACATGGTTTTACATATTTTTTACAAATCTCTTTAATGTCTGGCTCAATAGTAGGCAGACAGATGGATTCTCATATCTGCTTTTGCATTCAATCTGTTGTGATCTATAACTCTGGTTGAAGCATATGAAGAAAAGGTTGGCTTCATATAAATAGGTAAGAGGCAAATAATGTCTTAGTGTAATTATGAAAATAGTTTTGACCTTGTGGCCTCCCTGAATCTCAGAGATCCCCTACTTTGAGAATGATGCTAGTAAAGGTTGCCATTGAATAGTAATAATAACTCACATTCATGTAGTGCTTTATGGTTTGCAAAGTACTTTTCTCATAAAATATGTGATAGGTGGATCTGAAAACAGATGCCCAGAGAGATGAACTGACACACCTATTATCACATATGGTTGGTAATCAAGCTTGGACTTGGTCTTCTGATTTAAAGTCTGCCTCTTTCACATTATACTATGCAGGCTTTTTCCTGATATAATGCTTCAGTGTGAATAGAGTTAGGGCAGCTAGGTGGCACAGCAGATAAGAGTTCTAGGCCTGGAGTCAGGAAAACCAGAGTTCAAATCTGGCCCCAGACACTTACTAGCTGTGTGAACCTGGGCAAGTCCCTTAACCCTGTTTGCCTGTTTCCTCATCTATAAAACTGGAGAAGAAAATGACAAACCACTCTAGTATCTTTGCCAAGAAAACCCCAAAAGGCATCATGAAGAGTCAGACCATACTGAAAATGACTAAACAACAAATGATAGAATCAGTCTATAACCGAATCTAACCCAAGTTGTCCTGAAGGAAAACTTCAGTTGTTAGTCAAAAAGCTAACAACACTGAAGTGGGGAATTATAGTTTGCTTCATCTTTAAAAAGAATTCTGCTCTGGATGCTGAATCCTTTGGGTCCTACATCTCTCTCCCTTGAGGGAGAATCCTGTCTGGGATGTAGTTACTGAGGATGATAGGAGTGGGGAGGTCTCTAGTAACTGCTAGTGACTAACACCATGCATGTTTCAAGGGGAACAGATTAAGGTTTCCTACCACTGTAGAGCTACTTGCTTTCTTCCAGCTCCCTGTTAATAACACAATATTTACCCTGTAGCCTCTTCTTTGGGAGCCATGGCATCAGCGCTACGTTTGGATTCAACTTCAACGGTGATCTGCTGGAGATCCTCTTCCACATGAACCTCATCATGGGATCTGGAAGGCCAGTGGGAGACCAAATCTACAGGTTTCTCCCATGTAGGTGCCCATAAACAAAACCTGGTGAAGGGGACCACTTATCCTCTTCTCCAGGTGCACCCTCTCTATGAGCCCCTCCCCCTCCCTTGCTGGGTTCCAGAGCTCTTCAGAGCCTTCTTGGACAATAGCTGGACCTATGGTCTACCCCATAAGAGAAGTGAGAAACCTTTCTTCCCAGATAATGGAGGAGTCTGCCTTGAGGTGAAAGTGCACATGCCTGAATGGGTCACAGAGGCTCTCTCAGAAGGTAGGCTGTCCTAGACTAACAGCTGAATTTCATAATAGTGCATTGAAAAGATCTAGTTAGTTCCTAAAGTGCCTTACGACACAAATCATTGTATGTCCAAAAGGTTAGACAGGAACTGGAAAAATAAGAAGGCTGATGCAAGAGGTTATATAAGAAAAAAGCAAAAAAGATTAGAGTTCTTTAGTCTGGAAGGATGAAGACTAACGGACATGACTGGAAATCTATAAAATCATGAACAGTGGTGATAAGGTGAGCAAATCTCCAAATGAGAGGAAACTTCTGAAGCTTGGACAAAGAAAATTTAGGATGACAGGAATTCCTGCTTCCTATGTGAGTTCACAAACTTGTTATATTAATTTATTATCCCACTAGGTGCCATAGGCACTGAATAAAAATGGACTGGAATAGGGCCGAGGCAGATGAATGAATGACAAAGCAATGCATGACTCCTAAGAGAAGCTAGAATGTAGCTCATCTTTAAGATTTACATCACGGTGGCCCTTCTTCCAGGACCCATGTAATTCAAATGTTGGAACACAGACATTAGAACACAGACCACAGACCACAGAGATGGGGAAACACCTGGAATAGCTACATTTGATAACACAAGTATAAGAAGATTTATCTAAGGAGTGTGATGTGGGCACACAGGGAATTCAATAACCAATTTAAATGTTAAAAAGACATGGACAACAAAGGCAATAAGAGTAGCTGAACACAAAAGTGTGGCATAGTTTGGTAAGGAACAAGTCAGTAATGCCAAAGCTTGGGATGAACTGAGGCTGGAAAGGAAAGCTAAGGATGCAAAAGGATTAGATTTTTTTGTATTTTAAGCTCTGTTGGGGACATGATAGTGGTCAAGAAAGAGACAAGCCTGCTGCCTGGAATGGCTGATGGGTTAACCAGGGGTGCACAGAAGGGAGAGCTACTCAATTCTTAGCTTTCTTCAATTTTTTTTCTGCAAATCTTCGGTCTGGAAATGATGGAATGAATAGAACTTCATGGGGAATTAATACCCAAGATGAATAAGGAGATAAGAAGACAGCACCTACCTGTCCTGGCTCAAGACAACAATGCTCAGGCACTGAGATAACTAGCAGTGAGGCAGATTGCTGAGCTCTTGTCCATGACCTTGGAAAACAATGTAGGATGGGAGAAAGGCAAATATTTCAACTTTAAAAAAGGGAAGAAAATGGAGTCTGAAAATTACAGGTCAATGAGCTAGACTTTGATTCTTAGGAAAATTCTACAATAAAGGAATAGTTCCTGAACATGCAGAAAATGGAGCAGGGATCAAAAGGAGCTTCATCAAGGATTGGTCATATTTGACTACCTGAATTTCCTTTGGCTGAGACTGGTTTGGTTTGTCTAGATTTTAGCAAAGGGTTTGATAACAAGTTTCTTGTACTATTCTTGTAGAAAATATTGAGATGTGAGCTAGATGATAGAAGGATTTGGAAATTGTCCAACGGCTGGGCCTAAAGAGTAGCCACTCCTGGTTTGATGTCAACTTGCAGGGTCTCCATTGGAGTGCCCCAGGGATCTGGGTTTGGCCAGGCACTCATGAAATTTTCATCAGTAACTTGGATGAAGATATAGATGACATGCTTTTCAAATTTACAGAGGACAACAAGCTGGCATGGATAACACACTAGATAACAAGATCAGGATTTGAAGAACCTTAAAAATCTAGAACACTGGGCTGAATCAAGATCTGTTAGGTGAAATTTTGTAGTATGGACAAATGTAAAAGCTTGGATTCAAGATGTATTCTCCAAATGCAAGATGAAAGAGGGATGATTAGACAGCAGGTGATCTGAAAAATAACTGGGAATTTTGGTGGGCTACCAAGTTTCTACGAGTCAATAGTATAATATGGCAGCCAAAAAAGCTAATGTCATCTTGGGCTGTGTTACAAGAAGCTGAATCTCCAGGAATGATGAGGTGACAGTCCCACTGCTTCTGCTCCTGTCGTATTACAGAAGAAGTATTGTGTTCTGTTCTGGATGTCATATTTTAGGAAGGACACTGTTGATAACCTGGAAAAGGTCCAGAGAAAGGCACTAAGGATGCCTAATATCCTCAAGTACATGCCGCACAGGGATTAACTGAGGAAACTGAGAATGATTAGTTGAAGAAAAGAAGACTTAGAGGGAAACAAGTGCTGTCTTCAAATATTTGATGGGCAATCATCCCAGAGTCTTGTTCTATTTGGTCCCAGTAGGCAGAACTAGAAACAATGAGTACAAGTTCTAAAGAATCAAATTTAAGCTGATGAAAGGAAATACTTTTTTTTTTTTTTAACAACTAGTGTTATCTAGAGGTGTGATGGCCTGCCTCCACTGAGGCAGCAGTTTTCTCATCATTGGAGAGCTTCAAGCAAGGGCTGGAGGACACTTGCTAGAACTCTTGAAGAGGGTATTCCTATTTAGGTATAAGTTGGACTAGATGGCCACTGTAGTCCCTGCCAGCTTCGAAATTATGAGAGTCTGAGGTCCTAGAATGAAAATTTTCCCACCCCAGAGAAAGGTCACATGACAAGTGGGTGTTGAATAAACCTGGGGCAGATAAATTAAGACTGCTTAGAACCATCATTCCCAACCCTTATGGAGAAGCCAACATTCAAGCCCCAACATCTAAGGAATTTGTTCCAAGGGTGACCAGGGATCTTACCGGGTATCATGTCCAGAGGAGTGTGTGCGGCGCCTGTGAAGACAGATCCACAAATCCATTCATCTGGCCCACAAGTTGTTTCCCACCCTAGCTCTCAGAGTGGATAATTGCTTGTTTGCCCCAGAAAAGAGTTAAATAAATGATTTGTGTGCTCTGGGTTTGACTACATGGAGGAATAGAATGGATTCTCCATGCTCTATCTTTGGCCAGAGCTCTTAAGGCAGCCAGCCATCTTATGGGCTATTTAAGTAAGCTGCTCTTACCTGTATCGGGGATGCTCAGAGGTCTCAGAAGGAGATCGCTCAGGGATAGAGAGGGATGTCGATGACAAGGTTGTAGCTATGGAGGCTGTAGTTGCTTCTTCAAATGACGGGGGAGTACAGGGCAGTAGATCAGGTCTGCCTGCAGGGAGCATATCCAGTCAGAAGAAGGAAAGGAAATTACTATCCAACAAACCTCTCTTTGTCTTTTCTCCTAAGGTACCATTAAGGTTGTCAAGAATGCATTTCCAAAAATTTTCAACAATTCTCCCTCCCCCAAATACCCACACCCCCCTCCCTTGATTGTGTACAGGAATAAAAAGGGTCGATCCTCTCAGCCAGTCATTCAAGGCTTTTCACAGTATGGCCTCCATTAGTCTCATCTCCCACTGCTCCTCTACATGTATTCTCCATTCTAGGAAAATTACTCTACTCACATCCTCTGGCTATATCTATGATTTTCTGACTTTGTTCACATTGTTCTCCTCATGTAATTCATCCATCCCTTCACTGTGGCTATCAGTATGTTACCTATCTTTCAAGGTCCAGCTCAATTCCAATCTCTTCCACGAAATCTTCCCTGATCCCTCCCCTCAACCTCTGCCCCTTCCTCTCCTAGACTACTTTCTGCACTACTCATTTGACACTTAGATGACACTGCCTTATATAATCCTTACAAAGCCCTGACCCCACAATCTGCAACATGAAGGATTCTCTATCCCTCAGTCTAGACGCTCTTTTCCCTAAAGGTAAACCTCCGTCATTTTATTTCTCTACTGCTGTCATTCTGCTAAGCATCACTGGACCATGTCACAACATTTTTACTTACTATAAATTTACTTACTATAATCTCAATGGAGCTCTCATGGTAGCTTAGTAATCTTTTATCCTTACTGACTTCCTCTCTTTTTTCTATTATATCTTAATTGGGCTTGTACCACTGGATAGCAATTTAAAAATTCATCTCTCACTGACCATATCACATTCTCCACAAAGGCTGTACTTCACAAACCCTTTTTCAAGGTCTCCAATTCACTGTCTTCTCACTTTCAATCTGTGTTTCCAAGGATACTGAGGCCATCCTCGGTTAGCCACCCTGAGATATGTCCCCAGATATCCTCCTTCCCAGACTGAGAGCATGAGATGGGTCCCTCTGCCTCCCTTCCTTGGTGCCACTGGTCCAGTCCCTCTCACAGAACCTTGTTCTATTAATTATCTGATCCCCTTTGGATCCTCAGTCTTTTCTTCTCTTCTGACTTCTTTTGGTCAGCCTGAAAACCTGCCTAAGTCTCTCATTTATTAAAATAAAGAAATTTCCCTTAGATTCCCTTTTTAAAATTAAATTTTATTTTCAATTAAAATCTGTTTTCTTTTCTGCTCACTTCACCTCCCTCCCCCAGAGGAAAAAATAAAAAGAAAAACAAAACTGTGTCAGAGATATTCAGAGTCAAGTAATACAAATTCCGACAATTAACTATAGACTTTTCAATGAGCCAAGGCAACATTTCCACGAACTAAAGAAAAACTGATTCAAGATAATAGATGGAAACTTCCTGAAGGAAGTCTTAATTTCAGGAAGATAACTATGATGTTTGACTAGGACAAAGTTGAATACTATAGCTACCTGATCAAAGTCTGTGATGACTTGCCTGAATAGTTTGTCCTCATCACTATTTATAGTAAAGTGTTACACCAAAAACCAGGAAAAAAACAAACCAACTAAACCTCTTAACTCTATCAAGATATTGTCCTTTCTTTACTCACTGCTAAGTTTCTTGAAAGATCTGTCTACACTTGTTTCCATTTTCTTACCACTAACCAAACTACTCCATTCTTTTGCAGTCTGGTACCTGAGTCTACTTTAATACTGCATCTGTTTTTTTCCATGGTGCTTAATGAACTTATTACCAAATACACAATCTCTTTTCAGTCTGCAAAACTGGAAGCCACTTCTTTTGGGACTTGACTCAGCTGCCATTTCTTTGGCTGGCTCCTAAGATTACTTGTTAGAAGGCACCTTCATTAATAAATGAAGAATAAGTACCAGGGGAACCAGTTCTTATCTGGGGACTTTTGGAGCTGTCCCAAAGTAGACTGGGCTGCCTTTTGGAGGTGGGTAAGTTCCCCTCCTTGGAGCTCTTCAAGCAGAGGCCAGATGACCACTTCTCAGGTATGTCCTACTGGGGATTTTCCTATATGGGTTGGGCTAAGCTGCTGAGGTCCCTACCATCTGTCAGACTCTGTGATTCTTTGGCCAGATCTGGGTTAGGTTGTGCATACTGTTGAATCTCTCCTAGTTTCACTTGATCCAGCTGGACCGGTCCAGAGGAAGGTTCTGGAAGAGAGTATTTCTGTGGTTCGATTATTGCTCTAAGCCAGGAAAAGATGATGATACCTTCTAATACCTCCTACTATCTAATTCTAGATTGCAGTCTAGCCCCCTAAGTAAACGAGGAATCTGATGCCCAAAGAGGTTAAGTATTCTGCCCAAGGTCATGCAAGCAGTTAAGTGACAAATTTAGGTTTTGAACCCAGGACTTGTGGCCTCAATTCCAGTGTTCTCTCTACTATGCCACCATGCTGTTTATTTTCCTCTTGTGCAATAACTGAGGGTGTTCCTCAAGTCTGTGCCTCTGGCCTTTTTCTTTCTCTCTTCTCTATTGGTCATCTCATCTTGGCTGCAATTATAACTTTAATGCAGATGACTCCCAAACCTGTACTGTGAGCCCCCAGTTTCTTCCTTGAGAGGGAATCTGACATTCTAGTCTGTCTGTTGAACACTTTCAACTCAACAGGACCAAAACTCAACTCAGTCTTCCCTCCTAAACTTGCTTTCCTCCCTCAACTTCTCTATTTTTTTTAGATGATATTATTATTTTTTAATAACATATGCTTGACACCTTCAAGTCACTTCTGACTTCTCTCTTCCTCACATACCACGTCCAATGATCTGTCAAAGTCTTGTCAATTCTATTTCCTCTATATTTAATGGGCCCCCTCCTCTGCCACCCCCCTTTCCCATTCTTATTCCTAATTACTTCTCACCTGTAATAATGGAGTAGCTTCCTAACTGGTCTCCCTGCTTCTAATTTCTCCCCTAATTCACTGTTCACATGATTGCTTGACTAACCTTCCCAATATACTATTATTATTTCACTCCTCTATTCTCAAACCTTTTGTGGCTTCTTGCACTGTATTTAGAATAGAATGAAGCATCCTTTATCCAGTAAAACTTCTGATCAGGGCACTTAAGACCCTCCACAATTGCGCTGTGAAATCTTTCCAGCTTTCTCACAATGCTCTCTCTTTAGGTACCCTATGTTCTAAAAAAACTTGACTATGTATCATCCTCTGTTCTCACTCTGCTCTCTCCCATCTCTTTGTGGGTGCCTAGAATGACTTATTCATTCTCTCCATCTCTATGTGCTGAAATTCCTTTCTTCTTTTAAGGCCCAACTCAGATGCTACCTCCTTCATGAAGCCTTCCTGGGGGCCCTCCAAATGAAAGGGATCTCTTTCTTCAGCATGGTACAGTAGGGTGAGAACTGGACTTGGAGTTAAGAGACACCTATCCCTCACTCCCGAAGCTGTGTGACCTTGGGCAAGTCTCTTAAACTCCTGCCAAGCTTTAGTTATTACCACCATAAAATGAAAATACATTAGTTTCAAAAAGTGCTTTTTAAAGATATTACCTATCTGGAAGGGCTGCTATGAGGAAAGCACATAATGACTCTTACAGAAATGCAAGGTGTTTGTCTTGTCCACAGGCTTCCGGACCTTAATCCAGATCATTCCTTTGCTCCTTCTTACTATATACTAATTCCCTTCCTTCAGCTAGCCTGGAGCAGTCTGAACATGGGCAAGAGCCCCCTCATTTCACCTTGAGTTCCCAGCACATGGGTAGTGCTTAATAAATGAACAATAAGTACCAGGGGAGCCAGTTCTTATCTGGGGACTTTTGGAGCTGTCCCAAAGTAGACTGGGCTGCCTTTTGGAGGTGGGTAAGTTCCCCTCCTTGGAGCTCTTCAAGCAGAGGCCAGATGACCACTTCTCAGGTATGTCCTACTGGGGATTTTCCTATATGGGTTGGGCTAGGCTGCTGAGGTCCCTACCATCTGTCAGACTCTGTGATTCTTTGGCCAGATCTGGGTTAGGTTGTGCATACTGTTGAATCTCTCCTAGTTTCACTTGATCCAGCTGGACCGGTACAGAGGAAGGTTCTGGAAGAGAGTATTTCTGTGGTTTGATTATTGCTCTAGGCCAGGAAAAGAAGACGATACCTTCGTCCTCCAATGTAGGGTAACTCCGGGCACCTCGCAGGTCATAATGAGTTTCCTCCCTCTCACTAGGAATCTGGCTGGCAGAGAAGGCAGCTGTTGGTCCAGAAGGCTTGACTGTCAGCAAAGTGGTTCTGCCCTTCTTTGATGGTGATGATTTCAGAGCTGAATTGGAGAAAGATATGGCAGGACAGGAAGAAAAGTCAGGCTACTAAGCCTAATAAAGCATCTTCTTTTTAAAAACAAAACCCAAATCACCTTTCCCCTCTTATCTCTTGCTCTTCTCTTTCAATGTGAACTGTGCTCTAGTCAAGTTGGTTTCCTTAACACTCCCTACCATGCTTTTCAGTTTGAATACCATCTAATTAACCTGAGAATGTCTGTTCTCACAATTTCCTTATCTGAGAAAAGCAGCGAAGTGTTGGTCTTGGAATTAAAAGACAGGCTTAAATCCAACTTCTAACTGAGTGGCCTCCACAAAATTTTACCTCTCTGAGCCTCAGTTTCCTAGTCTGTAAAATAAGATTAATAGTATTTTTACTATCTGCTTCACAGGGCCATGAAAAGGGAAGCACTTTGAAAATCTTAATTCATATATAAATGTGAATTGTTATAATTTAATTCTTCCCTATCCACCAATGTCCAGTTCATGTCCCTTTCCTCTCCATTAAACCTCCTATGACCAACGTATTCATGTTAATGCTCCAGGGGCATTTTACATGGTAGCCTGGTTGCACCAGGGCCTCCAAGTTAGAGAGACTCTCAAGCTCCATTTTTACAATTACAGATTTCTTTTAATAGAACAAAAAACCTACACATATTTTAAAATCAATTCAATTGTGAGACATGTATTTGGTACTACTTTATATATTAATATTTTAACATATTGTAGGGATCCCCTCTTGTAACTTTAAGAGGTATGTGCCTCATAGCACCCCATATTCTTAATGTGTTCCTGTTTCTTTTTCCTATAAACTCTTGTAACCCTTATCTGCTTCACTTATTTGGCAATTAGTAGCTAGACACTTGTATTGTTAGCCATCATTTTTGTGTGTTTTTATATGTATGCACATTTATACATATACACATATGAAGATATATCTAGTCACAAGTCTCAGAGTTGGAAGGAACCTTGGGAGTCATTTAACCCAACCCATAGCTGAAATATGAATGCCCTGTATAACACACACAATAAGTGGTCACTTAACTTCTGCCTGAAGACCACTATTAACAGGGTACTCATTAACTTTAAAAGATAGCCTGCTTTACTCTTGTATAGCTGTAATTGTTAGGAAGGTGACTTTTTAAGCTGAAATTTGCCTCTGTATAATATATGCCCATCGGTGTAAATATTGTAAGACTCAGTAGAATGTAAACCCCTTGAGGTCAGGGATTGCTCTTAATTTTTATCCTTGTGTCCCCAGGGATTAACATTGTGTTTAGTACACAGAGGTACTTAATAAATGTTGACTGAAGGAGAAGTTTTCCCCTCTAGAATCTTAAGAGATGCCTTCCTCATTTTATAGATGTTAGAACTGAGGCTCAGAAATGGAAAGTGACTTGTTCAAGATCATATAGTCAGTGGCAGAAATGGAACTTCTGCCCAAATTTTGATTTCTAATACACACTCTTCTGACATTCACTCAGTAAGTATTTATTAAGCACCCACTATGTGAAATTCACATAGGGGAGGTCCTGAAGCCTGTATGTGCTAGTTCTGAGGTTACAAAGACAAAAAAGTATAATTCTACTGAGGGAGGGGGGATATTATAAATACCCAGAAAAAGGCAAGAAGAGTTAGAGAATTAGTAACAATTTTTTTTGTGTGTGGAGAAAGAGAATACTAACACTAACTAAAGGAAGATATTACTAATTAATGCCAACTAATACTTTGTTGTGGAGAAAGAGAATACTAACAATGGGGGAGAATCAAGAAAAGCTTCTTGGAGAAGGTAGCTCCTGAATGGAGGACTTCAAGGAAGGGAAGGATTCTAAGAGGCAGCCATGAAGAGAGATAGTGCCCTAGGTACAGGGTCTGTGGGAGATGGAACAAACAGCTTGATAGGAATGTATGCATGAAGGGAAGTAATGGGAAATCAATCTGTAAAGGTAGACTAGAGACAGGGAGTAGAGAGATTTGAGCACTACAGTGGAGTTTATATTTTATCCTAAAAGAAATAGGGAGGCAATAAGATTTTTTTCCTTTGGCTTTTTGGAGGGGGGAAGGTAGGGCAATTGGGGTTGAGTGACTTGCCCAAGGTCACATGGCTAGTGTTAAGTGTCTGAGGCTGGATTTGAACTCAGGTCCTCCTAATTCCAGGGCCAGTGCTCTATTCACTGTGCCACCTAGCTGCCCCACAGTAAGATTCTTGAACAGGAAGATTATTTTGTCAGCCATATGGAAAACTAATTAGGGAAGGGAGAGACAAGAATCAGATTAATTAAGAAGCTATAGGAATAGTCTAGTCAAGAGAAAATGAAGATGTGAACTAGAACTAGGGTAGCTGCTATGTGGGGAGGAAGGAAGGGAATAAGCATCACTATAGTACCTCCTACGTACCAGGCACTGTGGTAGGCACTCTTCACAAATATTATCTCACTGGATTCTCACAACAACCCCACCAGGCAGATGCTGTTATTATCCCAAGAGGGGATGGATGGAAAAAAATGATGTGGAGGTAACTGGTAAATGGGCAAAGGATATGAACAGGTAGTTTTCAGGTGAAGAAATTAGAGCTATCTATAGTCATATGGAAAAATGCTATAAATCACTATTAATTAGAGACATGCCAATCAAAACAACTCTGAGGTACATCACACCTATCAGATTGGATAATATGGAAGAAAAGAAAAATGATAAATGTTGGAGAAGATGTGGGAAAACTGGAACACTAATACATTATTGGTGGAATTGTGAATTGACCCAACCATTCTGAAGAGCAATTTGGAATTATGCCCAAAAGGCTATAAAACTGTGTATACCCTTTGGCCTAGCAATACCACTACTAGGTCTGTATCCCAAAGAGATTATAAAAAAGGGAAAAGGACCCACAGCATAGCAGGTTTTTGTGGTGGCCAAGAATTGGAAATTGAGGGCATGAGCATCAACTGGGGAATGGCTGAACAAGTTGTGGTTTATGAATATAATGGAATACTATTGTTCGATATATTGTTCTGTAAGAAATGATGAGCCGGTGGACTTCATAAAAACCTGGACTTGTATGAACTCATGCTGAGTGAGGTGAGCAGAACCAGGAGAACACTGTATGCAGTAAGAACAATATAGTACAATGACTAATTTTGATAACTCTTCTCAGCACTGCAAGGATCTAAAAGACTCGTGACAGAGACTGTCCACATCCAGAAGAACAACTATGGAGTGAGTATGAATGCAGATCAAAGCATACTATTTGTTCTTTTATTTTTTGTTTCTTTTTCTTGTGGTTTTTCCCATTGTGAAAATATGGTTAATATGAATGTATAAATAGAGCCTCTATCAGACTGCACGCCATCTTGGGGAGGGGGAAAATTTAGAACTAAAAATCTTATTGAAGTGAATGCTGAAGACTAAAAATAAATAAATAAGAAAAATAAAAAAAGAAATGTTTTGGTGGTATAATTTATAAGACTTGGCAACTGATTAAATATGGAAGGGTGTTAAGGGACAGAAGAGGGTGAATGATGAAGCTGAGTTAGAAAACCTTAGTTCCTGGTTGTATCCTGAATAGAAATTGGAGACTTGGAGGAAGGGCAGGTTTGGTGGGTAGGGAAGATAAAGAATTTAGTTTTTGATATATAGCCTTTGAGATGCCTATGGGATATTCAGGTAGAAATGTTCAGTAGTCAGTTGGTGATTTCGTCATGTGAGAAAGATTAGGGCAGCGTTTATAGATTTGGGAGTCATCTGCATAGAGATGATTGCTGAACTTGTGAGAGCTAATGAGATTGCCAAGAGAACAAGTATATGGAAAACAGAAGCTTCAGGACAAGGTTTTTGGGGACTGCCTATGATTAGGAAGCAGGACAAACTTGATAATCCAACAAATTAGGCTTAGAAGGGATGGTCAGGTAGGTAGGAAGAAAAGTGGGATAAAGAAGAACCTACAAAGCCAAAAGAGGAGAGAGTATGCAAAAAAGCGAAATGTCAAGAAGGATGGGGATCAAAAGCACATTGGATTTTGCAACTGAGAGATCACTGAGAATCTTAAAGAGAGCACAGCTGAGGGTTGAGATTGGAAGACAGAATGCAAAGGTTTAGGAAACTTCAAGAGACTGGGAGGTGAGGTGGTAAAGAGAACAAGTATAGGTGAATTTCTCAAGGAATTTGGCTGTGAAGGTAGAATGGCTAAAAGATGGTAGCTTGTGGGGATGGCTGTACCAAGTGATAGTTAAGGATGGAGGAGACTTGAAGATGTTAGTAGACAATAGGAAAGGAGCCAGTGGATGAGAAGATAAAAGATGAGTTAAAACGGATAATAAAAGGGGCAAATTCTAGGAGGAGATGGGAGGAGACCACAAACAGAAGGACCAGTTTTGGCAAGGAATAGGGTCATTACTTTCCATTACACAACCTGCCTTTTAAAATTGTGTTCTGTAAGTTTCTTATTAGGATCTAAACTCCGTGCCTATTACTCTTTCATCTCCATTTCCTGGGGACATATTCTTATAGGTGGAAAAGGTTTTCCTTTTCCTCTGACATAGGATCCTTGCTTTCAAATTCCTTTTTTCCTTCTACCAAAACTCACAGCCCCTGGCAAGGATCCAGGCCAGATGTCTTTGCCCACATACTGAGACATACTCACAGGAGTTCTTCCGAAAGACTGTGTTGCTCATGAACTTGAAAAATCTCTCAGCATAGAAGCTGGGGCGGTGCACAGAGACAGTGTCCTAGAAATAGAAATAAGCAGAGAATAGTTCACATTAGAAAGGAAAATGGAAGTGGGGTAGGCAGGATGGAAAGAAAGAAAAATAAGATTGTTGAAAACATTCTTTACATTGTGGCAGAGTAGAACAAGCTCTTGATTCTAAGGACCTAAGTTTAAATCTCTGCTTTGTTATTTACTGACTCTGTGACCTAGGGTAAGTCATTTAAACTCTTTGGGTCTCGTTTTTCTTATTTGCAAAATGAGTGGTAACAGGGGATTGATGGAGTAGACTAGAGAATCCCTATAGTAACTTCCAGCTCTAAATCCTATGATCATTTGATCTGAACTTTTTCAACTGGCTAGTTCATTGGAACCTATCCTTGCCATACTCCTTTTTTTTGTTGTTCAGTTGTTGCAGTCATGTCTGACTCTTTGTGACCTCATTTGGGGTTTCCTTGGCAAAGATACTGGAGTGATCTGCCATTCCTTCTCCATTCAATCGACAGATTGAGGAAACTAAGGCAAATAAGGTTAAGTGACTTGCCCAGGGTCACCAGTTCTAAATGTTTGAGGCTGGATTTGAACTCAGAAAGATAAGTCTTCCTGACTCCAGGTCTGGCACTCTATCTACTGTGCCCCCTAGATGCCCCAATTAATCCCTCTTCAATACAACACTAATAATAATTTTCCTTAGAAACTGCTCTAGTTTTTATAACATCCAAAGACTGGAAGCACTTGAGTGAATTCTAATTAGGTTTTTACCTTAGGGTTGATGATAGTGATGATTTCACTGGCTCAGAGGAAACCTACATTTTAATGTTTGTAATCAGCCTATGAAACAGTGTTCCCTGCTGTTTAATTTGGGGGGAGGGGGAAGGACACATAGTAACCAACATTTAGGGACAACATCGTGTTCTAATCTATCTCCAAATCCTATTTTATGTTTCAAAGCCATCTCTACCAGCTATGTGCTTGCTATACATTGCCTTCTATATAGGTCTTTCCTCTTTCTTCTGGGGAGTTTATATGGGAATTGAGATCAGAAGATTTTTCAGGGTTAGATGGGAACTCAGATCAACTTCTTAATTTTACAAAGGAGAAAAGAATGTCCTAGAAAAGAAAAACAACTTTTTCCAAGATCATATATGTAGTTAATGGCAAAATTTTTTTAACATTCATTTTGAAATTTTTAGTTCCAAAATCTCTCCCTCCAGTCTCCCTCCACCATTGAAAAAGCAAGCAACATATCCATGTGAAGTCAGGCAAAACAAATGTCCATATTTGCCATGTTGCAAAACAAAACAAAACAAAACAAAAACAAAAACACATGCAAAAATGTATAAAATAATGCTCCAATCTGCATTTGAGTTCTTCAGTTCTCTCTGTAGGCAGACAGTATTTTTTTCATCTTGAGTTAATGACAAAGTCTTAATGATAATTTTATTCTTCAAAAGGTGAAAGGACCAAGAAGGAAAATGAAATTTCTACGCTGGCTCTTATTCTTACCAACAAGAATTGCTTGCTGGAATAGAAATTATAGGAATCTTAGGAAGGAAGTGACCACTTATCTTAGAATTTTTGCTAGAAGAGAGAAAAGCTTGTAATAATCTGACATTCACGCCAGATTTGGGGAGAGCAGATTTCAAAGGGTTTGGCAGATCTCCTGGACTAAAATTCTATAGGGGAAGTCGTCAGAGGAAGGATCAAAAACGCTCAAGAATGAAATATTTAAGATGTAGGGAAATAATTCTAACAAGGAGATGTCTAAAATGAACAACTAAAGATATATAATGAACTCACCTATTAGCTCAGATAAAAAAATAAGATTGAAACAAGGATAGGAGAAGAAGTAATAAATAATAAAGTATGGCTCAATCTTATGACAATAGTGTTAGGAGTGTTAGAACTCAAAATGAGTAAAGGCTGTTAAGGAAAGGAGGAGGATCAAAGAAAGGATAGGACCACTGTTTAAGCTAGACAGGATAATGAGTGATAGATATAAATAAGAAAGAGTTACTAAACTTTTAATTTGCTTCTGTCTTCTCTGCCAAAGTGAATGATCTTTGGATTAGAAGGACAGAAAAAAAAAACTGGCTAAAAGCAAACTGATACCCAATATAAATAAGAAGGCAGAAAGCATATGGCTAGCTGCCCATCATTTGTTCAAGTAACCCAAAATAGACATACTATAATAACTGGTAGATATGATTGCTGAGACACAACCAGCAGTTTCTGACAGGTCACAGAGACCATAGATTGGATTGGATCAGGATTGGAAATGGGTAAGCATTAGTTTTATTTTTTTTTTTTAAAGGAAAGGGAACGAGGTCTACAAACTATAGGCCAGTGAGCCGGACTCAGGTTTCTGGAAAAGCTATAAATATTATTAGAGTACTGGTTAGCAAACATCCAGAAAAAGATGCTATTACCCAAAAGAACCATTCTGGCTTCACCAAGAGTAGGTCATGGCAGACCAACTTTTTTTTTCCCTTTCTGATAGGGCTATTAGCCTGGTTGGTCAAGAAAATGCTGTAGGTAGGAGGTAGATTTGGAACCAGCTGAATGGCTATACCTGATAATCATTAATAGTTCAATATAATATTGATCTCTAATAGAGTTTCAGGTTTGGCACTTGGGAATTTAACATTTTAAAATTTATTTTATTTTTTTGGGTTTCCAATTGAGAAATTTATTTAAATCAAATAGGTGCCTCATTGTCTCTAAACTTAGAAGAAGGTGTTGGGCCTCTTGGTAATAAAGTGTGGCTTGTGCTGGCAACGCAGAACTCTGTGGGGCAGAGGGAAGTCGATTTTGGAATTGTGAAACTGCTTGACTGTGGCCCGGCAGCATTTGCTGGCAGGAATTTCTTGCACTTTCGTGATCTGGATGGAGTGAGCCTGGGCACAGTGATGGGCTCCTATATCTTGGTAGCACTGAGTGATGACACCAGCAGTGGTCAGGTTCCTGTACTCCCTGTACATGTTGTGGGCCCCACTCCTGGAATCGTAATGCAGCCAGATGCCAAAGTTCTTCATTCTAAGAGGCGGCTTTGCAAAGACCTATCTGCAGTATACAATTTCTCCATTAGACTTTTTCATCTTTTCCAGCTGGGAAATGAAGTACCAGAATCGGGATTTTGCTACAACATGATTAGGAGCAAAGAACCGCATGCGATAAAGAGGTGGCACCGAGCTCTTAGGAGTGGGCAGGCTGTGCCCAACTACTTTATACTCTCTGAGGGTGCCCGAGGCCTTCATGGTGCTGCTGCCTCACACCCTGCCAACCCGCAAAAGGGAACTTAACATTTTTTACAATAATGATGTGGAGAAAGATACAGGTGACATGTTTATCAAATCTGGAGCTATCACCAAGCTGGGGGGAGGAAGGGATAAATAACATACTGGATGAACAGTTAGTATTCAAAAAGATTTTGACAGATTAAAGTACTAGGATGAATCAAGAGAATGGGGATCATTTAATCTAAAACTTGTATCTAAAAATCAACTTCACAAGTCTAAACTGGAGGAAGTATGATTAGAAAGCAGTTCATCCGAAAAAGACTAAAACATCTTTATCAACAATGTGATGTGGCCAACAAGAAAGCTAATTCACTCTTTTGTTTCATTGAGAAAAAGTGTTCAGGAATAGAAACGTGACAGTTCTACCACAGTCTGCCCTGGTCAGACATCTGGAGTTTTATTGGGCTCAGTTGTGGCTCCCTCATTTGAAAAAGGACAGTGATAAGGCAGAGAGTATCCCAAAAGAATGACTAGGACTGGTGAAAGGCCTTGAAATAATGTTATGTTATTATGGGTTGAAGAAACTGGGGTAGTTACAGATAGACAAGAAAAAATTGTAGGGGAACATATGTCTTCATGCACTTGAGGGGCTGTCATGTAGAAGAAGGGTTTTAGGTTTCTTCTCTCTGACTCAAGAAGCAGAATAATGGCTGGAAGTTCCAAAGAGCTAATTTTAGGCTGACTGAAAGGGAAACTTCCTAACAATTTGAGGTAGCCACAAAGGGAATGGGGTGTCTCAGGAGGCAGAGGATTTCCCTACACTGGAAACCTTTAAGTAAAAACTCAATGACGATGTATCAGGGATGAAGCAGAACTAAAGATTCTTATTCAGGTATGGACTGGACTCTACAGTCTCAGAAATCCACTCCACCTCGGAGGTTCTATGATGCTGAGCTAAGATGTGAACACAGTTCTCCTGATTCCATGAGCAGTTTCTAAAGTTTATAACGGTATTACTGCTTTGTTTTTTGTATGACAACAGAATTACTGCCCCTAAAAGCATTGAGCTTCTTGAAAGTAAAAGTATTCAAGCAGAGGTAAGTAACTACAGAGCTAGGGATTCTTGTCTGGTGTTGTATTAAAGGTCCCCTAGTTAGTCAAAGATATATAGTCTTTTGAATTTGCCAAAAAGCATTTGCCCATCAATTAAAGTTTCTTGCATATTACGTCAACTGAATTGCAAAATACTCCCATGTGGTAGATGGTGGGACAACAATTTTATTGTGGAGAAAAATGAGGTGGTGAGAGGTTAGATTTGATTACAGAGCAAGTTTCCAGAGTAAGCACTCTTGGGAAGTAATAGAGTAAGCACTCTATGGCTTGTGTGGCCCACAGGGTTCCAGTGAGACTTTCCTGACTCTGTTTTTTCCTAAGTAACTATAGTACCTGTAAACCAGCAGGTCACAAAGATTTAATGACCTAAAGTTTGGAACCATGTGGTCACACTCCAGACAATGTTTTCTTCCACCTGGTTCCATGGCACCACATTCTCATTTGTAGAATAACTAAAGTTGAAGCTCATAAGTTCTTGGGAATAGTGCATTCTATTAAATTCTTATGGGTTTGATCTAAATTCTTTGATGACTAGCATCATTCTATAACTGATACTTCGGTAGAAATAAATTTGATTAAAATGTTTACAGAAAAAAAAATTGTAGTAGCTATTCAAAAAATAGGATTTTTCAGTTGCAACAGGAGTCATCATTGCTGTCAGGAAGAAAAATGTCCATGGTCTCTAAATCTATAAAATTCATGTGGCCCTCCAACAGAAAAGACTCAGGATTTAGATCAGGAAGGCACTGAGGGATCACTGATCCAGCTTCTTCATTTTCCCTGAGGTACCTGTAGGTCAGTCAGAAAGGTAAGGTGACTTCACTTGCCTCTGGTAAATTCCAGAGGTGAACTGTGGAAGCGAGTTTTCTTCCCACCACACCACGATGACTCTTGGACCTCAGGCTCTGTGGTGAACCTGGGGGACATGCCCTCTCCTGGACAAAGCGGCAATGCCCCATGGCACTCCACAGGGCCTGGGAAGTGGAGCTCCTTTGCTGGATCCTCACTCCACTTCTCACCTTAGACCAGGCCTTGAAGGTCTGCCTTATTTTTCTCATTTCTATAACACACTTGTTAATAAAGTGCTTCCCTTACCACATTCCTATGTGGTAGGCAGTGCAAGGGTCATTTATTATCTCCATTTTCTGATGAGGAAATAGATCCAGGGGTTAAGTAAATTATCAGCAATCACAGAGTTAGTGAGTATTAGAGCCAGGGCTCACAGAACTTTTAGATTTGATACTGGAAGGGACCTTAGAAATTATTTGGATTAAGTCTCCCATTTTTACCAATGAGGCAACTGAAGTAAGTGGAGGGAGATGAACTGCTTTGCCCAAGGCCATAGCATTATCCAGCAGCACAGTCAGGATTAGAACTCGAGTCCTTTGGTCAAGGTCCAATCTAGCAGGCTTTTCACCACCTCAAAGTGCCTTGAGTTGCTAGTTTTCTTTTCATATTCAATTCAACTGAATAGGTTCTAAGTACCTGCCACGTTCAGAGGCCTTGTGCCACAAGGACAAAACCAAAGTTCCTACTTTTGAGAAGCTTCTATTTTATACAAACACAGAGTTAAGAAATGCACTAAGTTGAGTGGGGGAGAAGAGGTCATCGAAGGACAGAAGAGCTGAGCCTCGAAGGAAGACAAAGATTTTGGGAGGGAAGGAGGAGTGCATTCCAAGCCTTAGGGTGGCTCTTAGAATTACACAGAGTTGGAAGCTGGAAGGCTAAGTTTAAGGAATAGCTACTAGTCTAGTCTGGATAGAACAAAGAATTCATGGAGGACAGTAATGATAGTAAGAAGAGAAATGTAGGTGACCATGGAAAACCTTTAATTTTAGGGTGAGGAGCCTGTATTTTATTCTAGAGGTAAAAAGGTACTAAAGAAAGCTTCTGAACATGTGTGTCCTGTCTTGGTGAATCTTCTATGGGCAAGGAGCCTGTATTCCATATTTCTGTATTCCTGCAAATACTTAGCATACCAGTACAGGTCACAAAGGGCAGGGAGGGATGCCTTTCATATGAGCTGCCTGCATGTTGTGATGTGCTGGGTCCCAGGTACTGAAAAATACCGTACTTACCAGCCTAAGTTACTAAGTTTCAGATGTTTCAGATGTTACTGCATTAATGTCTGAAATCTGCCATCAGAAATTCACTCTTTTGGTCCAAGATAAAGGGAAGTCACTTCTCTGCCATTTCTAAACTATGGCACCTGCATTCCAGCCACTGCCCTCAACCCCTTCCCCTCCTCAGGGAATCTTGGCCTCAGGCCTTTGGTCCACCTAGGACTCTGCAAGGTGAACTTTGAACTTATTTTGCCTGGAATCAAGTCTTCCCTTCACTTTCTAGTCATCTTCAAACGATGCCACCTGTACTTCAGCTGTATTAAACTGTGCATCCCCTTTATTGCTCCCTTTGATGTGCTGTCTTCCCCCAGTAGAATGGAAATTCCTTGAGGGCAGAGACTGTCTTGCTTTCTTATATATCCCCAGCAATGAACACAGGACCTTGCACAAAATAAGTGCTTAATAAATAGTTTCTTAAATTCATTATACAAGAGCACTAGATTAAAACTCAAGAGACCAGTGTCCCAGTCTTACCTCTGCCACTCGGTCATTGCATGATCTCAAAAAAAGCCACTTATCGTATTTTCTGAATGTACAATGAGGGGGTTGGCTTTTACACTGCTAACATCCTACCCTTGAGTACAAGCAACTTTATAAGTACAAACTGGAAGAAGCATTGTTAATGTTAGAGTGCTGTAATCTCAATCTGAGTTAACACTGAGACACATTAACCAAAAATGCCAAGTTAAACTTAGGATATGTTAAGGGCAGCAGAGTGTCCTCAACAGTTTCACTCTACTCTGCCCTGGTCAGATGGCGTTTGCAGCATTTTGTGGGGTTCTGGGCATCCTCTTTGAGGAAGGATAAGCTGGAGTGTCTGAAAGTAGGGCAACAAAGATGATGAGAGGTGCTAAGACTGACTCAGTTAAAGGAACTGAGAATATTTTCTTTAAAAAAAAAGGGGCTTAGTGTGGAACAATTTAAGTTGTCTTCAACTATCTGAAGGTTTGTCATGCAGAAGAGTTATCAGAGTTAGAAATGGGGGATGGGCAATGAATAGAAGCTGATTTAAGTTCTCTGTGAGGAAAGACTCCCTACCATCCTCACTTCTGGCCAGATGATGCAATGGAGAGATTGCTGGAATGGACAGAGTCAGGAAGACTTGAGTTTGAATCCTGCCTCAAATACTTACTGGCTACAGGACCCTGGGGTCTTCATTCGCCCTCTCTGGATCTCAGTTTTCTCATCCACAAAATGAAAGAATTGGTTTGGTCTTCTAGGGTCTTTTCTAGCTATAACTCTATGCTCATATAAATAACCACAGCCGTCCAAAAGTAAAATGGGATGCCTCAGAAGGTATAGTGTTCCCTTACTAGAGGTCTTCATGTGAAAGTTGATCACTTTATAAGGGGATATTGTAGAGAGGATTCTTGCTCAAGTATAGATTTGACTAGATGACCTCAGATGGCCCTTCCAACTCTGAGATTCTGTGACTTTATCACTTGAAAGGTCCCTTCCAGTTCTAACAATCTGTGAAAATATAAATATCATTGTAAGGGATAACCCATTAAGTTTTCAACACCTTATTTTCAATTATCTTATGATCTAAACATAGAATCTTAGAGTCTAAGAATTAGATGGGAATTTAGAGGGCATCCAGTCCAACATCCCATCCCATGTAGGAATCCCCTCAACAAAATTCCAGACTCTGCTTGAATTCTTTACTGACAGGATTTGTCGCCTCATAAAGCAGTCCATTCAATTTCTGGGCAGCTGTAATTGTTAGGAAGTTCTTCCTTCTATTAAGCCAACATCTGTTTCCCTGTAACTTCTCCCTTACTGCTTCCAGTTCTATCCTCCAGAGAGATATAGAAAAAGTCTGCTCCCTTTTCCACACAACCCTTATATGACATGGTTTCTAGATCTCTCACTATCCCAGGTTCCCCTACTCTATGCATGCTCTACTGAAATAAAGCTTTTTCCTTTCTTTATCTAGCTCTTTTAAACATACCTAGCCGGGGACAAGTTTTGACTGGAGGAAAGGTCCAGACACTAAACACAGTATCCTTGCTTAGGATAAGCAGGTATGAAGGATGGAGCTTTGTCAGACAGGGACAGCATGAACAAGTGGACCTGTGGAGCCACTGAAAGAAGGGAGCTATCATAAGTTAGGAAGAGGAAACTGAAAAATAGAAGGAGAAGCTAAGATCCACCTGTACTGAGAGGTTGCCCTGACTGTTCTAAGCTGAAGAGCAAGTTGAGATAGAACAAAGATCCTAAACCCAGAGGTCCAGGGCATACTGTCACCTGTGTTACCAAGATGAGTTTCCTGTAAACTCACCCCATCATGGACAAGAGCCTTCCATGTGTGCTCCAGCTTCTTGATGAATCTAAAGAAAAATCATCAATGATATCAGAGAAATATACTAGAGAGACCCAGATCTATATATTTCTATATAGAAATAAAGCATCTCTATTATTTCTTATTGTTTATATGATTTCCCTAGCTCAGGCCAAAGTTAATCTTTTCTTGGGGAAGAAAGGAAAACGTCATTCAATAAATAGGCAACTGTGCTCACAGAATATTTTTTTCTCCTTTGTCAAAGATCAAAGCTGGCTTTCATCTAGAGAGGTGTCTGGAACTGGTGGAGGCTGAGTTCCTGCTGCATGAATGACACCTAAGAAAGTTTCCATCAACACCAACCCATTTCTTGGGTTGCCATCAATTGGTCATTCTAACAGCTGGCATGGTACCTATCACTCCTCTTCACCCACTTACTCCTGACTTCTTTGTGAGATCTGTTGTAAGGTTGTCACTGTCCCATCTGTTCCCTCTCAACACCAAATGAAAGTTGCCTTCCCCACCTCTCTTGATCTGCTTCTTTTGAAAGGTTGACTACTCTTGCTTTAGAGTCCCACAAGAAGATCACTATAGCATATAGAAGGGTTCTGAATTTGGAAAATTATCTGTTTTTTAAAAATGCCAACAACTAAAAAGAAACTGATCTTAAAAATAAAGGCTACACATGGATCTGATTTAAATTCTAATCAGAAAACTTCACCCCAGGAATTTGGGTTTGATTTGGCCCCCGATATAGGAACTCAAAGAAAACTCAGCCCCAGCACCTACCTGTAAGATTGCAGGATATCAATTATTCCTATATGTAGCAGTAGACGCTCCCCACGGCCATTCACTGCTGGGATCCCACCCATCCTGGAGAAAGAGGCACGTATCAGTGGCCACCCTAGCTAGTGTAGGAAACATGTGACCCTAGAGCCCCAGGGGGAAAAAAAAAACTTCCAAGAATAGCTACAAGTCAGAGCGCTGCATTTATGGAAATTGACCTCCCTGTTGGGAGGTAATGCCAAAGAGGACAGCAGGTTCAGGAGCTGATAACTGAAGTCAGATCCAGAAACTACTTCATTCCCCCTTACCAGAGCCATCTGTCATATAATGAGCCTCTGGGAAAGCAAGGATACTACCAGCAGGAAAGGAGAGGACAAAAGATAAATTTACCTAAGGTGCTTGGGTCTAAGCCTCAGGATATCTGAGTGTATCTATTGTATTCTAGATTCCTCGTAATCTACCACAAATGGCTTTTTCTACATCGTTCTATCATCCCCCGCCAAGCACTTCCAAAGTGAGGATGGCAGACTCTTTGCAATGGAGATCTATTATCCTGTTTGATTACCACAACAGTCCTGTGAGAGGCATGGGCAGATGTTGTCCCTGACTGATATATGAGGAAACTGATACTTGGAGAAGCTCAGCATAAAGCCAAAGTCACAGTTAAAAAGTGATGGAGCATATTCTTGAGAGCTGGGAGGGAATCATCTAGTCTAATCTCCTCAAGTTAAAAGTTAGGAAACTGAGGATCAGAGAATAATCGTGACTGACTTATTCAACAACTGTGTGTGTGAATCTTTCTCTCTGACACATATTCTCTGACATCTCTCTGACGCTATTCAACACTGTGTCTGATTTTGACATGCTTTTCAGAGTCAGCCATATCTTTATAGTCACACTGTAGCTATCTAACTAGTGAGGGGGTGACTAAGTTCATTCTAGAAACTGAGCGTCCTACTTAAGGCCCCTTCCTACTATCAGAATTGTAACTTAGTTAGCAAGTATAAGTAAAGATGGTAGGGAAAGCTGTATAATACTTGTTTATTTCTCCAAAGAACATCATCATTAGTAAATTTCCCAGCTCCCCAAATGTGCCAAATCCTAGTTAAGTTGGCTGCCACTGGCTAAGATACTGCCACATCCATTGCCAGTACAAACACAGCACACTGCAATGTTAATTGGTGTCCAGACTCAGTGGTTCAATATTGTTCAGGAGCCTGGGACAAGCCAAGCTTGACTTGCACACAAGTGACCTCATGCACTGTAGTCCTCACCTGTGACTCTTTATTATTCTCTTGCTGGAGGTCTGCACCTGGGCCAAATCCTACAAATGCCAAGACAGTCTAAAGACCACATATGTTACCTGTGGGGGATCCCTCCCAACATGGGAACTTTTGGTCCTAGTGAGATTTTAATTAATGTTCTATTGAACAGATCCAGATTTTTAATACTAGTCAACATATTAGGGAGGTAGGTTAATGTGCCTTTGATACCCTTTAGATGTATTAGGGAAAGTCTGGCTCCAATGTGAGCTGGCTTAGAGAACAGACTTTTATTCACTGCCTCTACAAAGAAGGGATCCCATTTCACATATTCCTTTACTACTCAAGAACCAAGCAGGATAAGGACCAAGATTCTTGGCCTGGCATTCAAAGTCCTTCCACAATCTGATCCCAACCTGACGCTCTAACCTTATTTCTCACTCTTCTTTCTAAGAATTTCCGCTCTAGTCAAACTGGCCTCCCCACTGTTATCCTAATAAGCTATTCTCCCCTTTATCCTTTTATTAACACCACTCCTTCTGTCTGTAATGTCTTCCTTTCTCTTTTATGACAATCCAAATCCTTCATAGCTGAGCTCAAGTCCCATGATCTAGTATGAAACTTTCCCTAACCATCCTAGCCTGTATTGATTTCTTTCTCTTCTCAACTTCCACAGCAAAATCAAATAGCTATGTGAGATCATAACACTATGAAGGAAATGAAAAGCAACTAATTCCATGGGAACATACACTACTGAGTCTACCTCAGAGCTTATAACTTTCTATACTATTCATCTGATGATTAATTATATTCTGTCCTTGTGTTTAGTCTTGTTTTTAATTCCTGTATTTTTTACTTAATTTCGTAAGTTTACGACCTATATCTCCTACTAGACTGTAAGCTCCCTGAGGATAGATAACACTGGGGTTGTTAAGACTCTGTCCTCATATCTAATTTGTTATATAATCCTGTCAATTCCACCTCAGCAGAATCTCTATTCCTATTGTTACTACTCTAGTGCAAGTCCTCACTATGTCCCACTTGGGCCTCCTGCAACAGCTTCCTAACAGATCTTCCTCTCTCCACTGCTCCAATCCATCTTTCACATGCTGTTGGAATAATCCTTCTCACATATAGATCTGGTCATGTTACAATCTGATCAAAAATGCCAAGAGGCTCCCAATTTACCATTGAGAAATTTAAACTCCTCTGCTATAACTCAAAGCCCTTCACAATTTGGCACTACCCACCTTTTCCAGCCTTATATAACAAGCCCTACTCTGACACTTCATATGCGAAACAAAAGTGGACAAAAATTCTTGAAAGCTGTATCAAGTGGAGCATGAGCTATGACAGGTTTCATATTAAGTTAAAAAGAAAGGCTTCAAAGATGGTCTTGGCAACAGACTAGCTGATCACAGGGAGGTGACTGTTTGGTCACTGGTAACTCATGAAATAGAGGTAAAACCAAATAGCTTAGGGCTGAGTAGACCTAAGAGATTCCTTCTGATTCCTCAGTAACAGTAACAGAATGGTGGAAAAAGGGCAAAGGATGCTAAGAATCAGTTTTTAGGCTTCCTACCAAATCATTGGTATTGTGCATATTGATATGATACATGTGAGATCCTTGTCTAGTAAGTTGCTGCACTGGCCAGAGGTCCTGAAACACATTCCTAGTGACAGTATCATTGTAAATGACACCAGAAGACAAAATAGAAGGACACACAGCTTTTCCTCAGAGTGGATCACAGAAGAACTGGAGAATGTTGCTTTTATCATTTGCCTGAAGGACACTTGGTCATCTCGACTAGAAATGCACATGGTGAACATGATGAACTTAGGACTTACAGCATACATGCCAGTACTTGCTGCAGAGGATGAAATAGCAGAAATTTTCTATGAAAAATATGACAGAATTCAAGTCAATTTTCACCCTGATACCTGGAGACTTCAATGAAAAGAGAAGATAGTAGAACATATGGGTGAGGATTAAGAATTCAAAGAGGTCAACGGCTTTGGGATTATCTGGAAGTGTTATGCCTGTGTATCATAAATATTTTCTTTAAGCAGCATAATGTCACATCCTTGAGTCAAGGACAGTTGTAAGTTTTGTCTTTGTATGCCTTGCACATAGATGTTTAATAAATGTTTACTGAATAAAGAGAGTTGGAAGGTATTAGACATTTGGAATAATGAGAATCATATAAAATGAAATTGACTTTTTCTGAGAAGAAAGAACTACTCACTGCCATGGAAATATTTTAGAATAAGTTAGGCTAAGTAGTCAAATCACTGACTGGTTAGAGCAGAAGTCAAAATGAATACCAAATCAGTAGAGTTTTAAAGAAAGATGGGGAGATACTGTATGCAATTGAAACAGGCCAACTCATTTAGCTGACTGGTACTCTGAAAAAACAGAAGGTGGATAAAAGCAAAGAAAATGATTCAAGTATTGCTATTTCTAAAAGGAGTTTTACTGAATGAAAATAACCACCACAGAAACAACCAAGAAACTGTCTTAAGCCAACAAACACTTGGATCCCCTTTAGAAGTGGAGAGCCATGGCAGTCAGCCTATTTAGTTAAATCGTGCTATTTAAAAATTAATACAAACAGTGAATGGGAAAATAGGCCTAAAAAATTAAGTGTGAGACCAGCTTTACTTATTATTAAATTAAAACTATTCAAAAGTGGAATGGATTATCACAGAAGCTGGCCAGTTACCCCGCCCTTCATTGGAGGTCATCAAGCAGAGGCCCACCAAAAAACTGACCAAATAAACTTTAGTTTAGTACTAACCTAGATGTCAACTTTCTTATTGCTATAGAATCCTTATGAGAAGGGTCTATAAGTGTAAAAATAATAGCCAACATTTATATAGTGTGTTAGGATTTGCAAAGTGTTTTACAAATGTTATCTCATTTTATCCTCATAGTAACCTTGGGAGGTAGATGCTATTATTACTCCCATTTTACAGATAAGGAAATTCAGGCACAGAATGGCCAAATGACTTCCCCAGGGTCACACAGTCAGCAAAATGTCTGAGGTAGGTTTTGAAACCAGGTTTTCCTGACTCCAGATCAAGCATTGCATACACAAGGCCACCTACCTACCTGGAAAAGGGTGTCCTTGGTGAAAATGAGAAGGGAACAAGACTTCTGTAGAATATTTTCTATAGCTAGCCACATCTTCACAGTCATAATCAGTGGAGATGTATAGAAAACATAAGATAATGCTGTGTTTATAATTTATTGATTACAAAGCTGTGACTCAAGAGTCAAAAATTTCATTGGTTTGGTTAATCTTACTATTGATTAAAAGATCAGAACTCCTTTGTAACTCATGGCATTTCTGTAACTTAGGTGAGTCTCTGGGAGTTGTTGTGACTGGAAAATTTATTATCTTATGATGACTCTCCCTTAACTTCTCAGAAATAGTTCCTCAAATATTGTACTGGTGTCCATGAGATATTAAAGATAGAAAATAAGACCTCTAGTGCATTTGATAGGTGATATATAGATGGTGTATTTCCATATATATGGATAAGAATCATGTGAGATGAGAAAATATATGCAAGGAGAGGGGATGTGATGCCCACCCCCCCCACCCCCAAGCCAACGTAATAACAGAAGGTCTAGAATGGAACCACAAGGTGTTAATGAGGTGTTAAATTAACTGTAAAGAAGGAAATGATGTTATTGGCTAAATAAACAAATTGGCCATGATTTGGGGGCTTTAAATAGATAGGTTCTGGATGAACATCAGAGTTAGGGTTTGAGAGACGGAGAGATTGCAAGTTGTAACTGCCCATAGAGAAGACTCGTGCAGGAGGGAAGAAGGGATTTTATTGGCTATATAATTCTAAAGGGAAGCTAATGGACCAGTAGTAGGCATTACCTCTAATGGAGCACAGTGAAATATGTTCTAGATCAATACAAAGCAACAGTCAATCACTGGAGGAGGCAGTTTCAAGGACTGCATCTCCTGGCAGCAGAGAAGGGTTAGACTGTAGAAAGGAGCAGACACTGGGAATCCAGCTGAGCAGAGATGCTGAACCCCAGGGGAGCTTTGTGAAGGCTCTAAGAAGAAACAACAGATTACTAGGCCTTTCAGTGCTATGGGCCTTCTTTGTCATGTGTGTATTCTATATTTTGCCTCATAACAACTATGCTCAAAGGTTAAGCGCTCTCTTCCTAAGAGTGCATTTGTGGGAGAGAGTGCCCCAACATTATGGAAAGGCAATGTTTTGGAACTTACTATTCTTGCTCTGCCAGCTGAGTAAATGACTTTGCTAAGACCTAACTGAGGCTATTGGCTATTGATGGGAAGCATGCTGGTGGGTGCTTGCATTCTAAAGTGTTCAGGGCAAAGATGCACAGGGTTATTCATAAGCACGTGTGGGAATAGCAGTTCTTCTGGAGTCTCAACCCAACAGGGTAAATTTAGAGAATGGCAGCACTCAAGAATTAAAGAGATCATGTAGCCATCCAAAAATGGAAGTTTGCAGGATGTACTACATTTACTCCAGCCAAACCGGACTACTCTCCGCCCTCCTAATGTGCTGATTTCACCATCTCTCTGCCTTTGTACTCCTGCAATTCCTCGTGGTTGGGATAATCTCTTTCCTTCTCTGCTGACTTGAATTTCTATACATATTTTAAAGCCCAATTCAGACACCACCATATTCTCTGTGAAGCCTTCCCTAATCCTTCTCTTCTGTGAAGACATTTCTCTCAAATTTCACATAACAATTTGTTTGACAATTCCTTAAACTGCTCACCATTTATTACTATATATTATAATTATTTCTGTATCTTATTCCTGATGCTAGACTAAACTCCAAAGAGCAGACACTGTTTTATCCAAATGCTATTATTTCCTCAAGAACCTATGACAATGTTCTGTCCACAATAAGTGTTTAAAAATGTTTGCTGAATTGATATCAAATGAATGGGTCCAGGGAGTAAGTTTTATTCTTCTCTATATCCTCCTTAGCACCATATGTAGGCTACACACAGAGAGAGCAACAATTTATTTAATGAAGGGATATGGTTATGGTTTTAATTTGGACTAAACTACTGGACTGCTAAATGGAGAGCAGTTCTTCTCCCTAGATGCCACCCTTCTACTGCTTTTGGAATGTCAAGGACAGCATGGGCAGGGCAAGGCATCTGTGTTCTACTCTCACCCCAAGAGGACGATGTCAAGCCTGGGGTGGAAATGAGTAGGAGGCAGTGGCAGATAGGGGATAGATAGAAAGAGGTCTCTGAAAGAAGGAGAGGTGACTCAGCAACTGTCCTATGAGTTAACCACAGATAAACCCTTCCTTAAGGCTGTCAGTGGACCCTGACCAAACTCATCACTTACGTGTCATCAGTGTCTATGGATTCCCCCCGGGCAGCCCCACCCTGGATAGACTCCATAGCAGTAGAGTAGAGTGCCTTCTGGCCAACTGGACGCTTCTCGTCTGATGTGCTCTGGGCTCCCTCTGCCTGCCTTTCCCGTTCCTGCTGGTCAATGTTATGTACCCCCAGCAATAGGCTGTAGTCCATGATCTTAAAACTCTCCAATACCTACATGTCAAAATGAAAGACAAAAGAAAAAAAATAGAGACACACCACACCAAACCCTGCCAACATCTGGAATCACACGTAGCCAGACTCTGGCTATGTCTTCTTGGCCTCTTGTCATTCAAACCCTGTGAACTCTTAGTTATCACAAAATCTGAGTTTCGTAGTAATCACTAATCACTTAAAAGTGAACTTAACTCCATTCTGCAGTCTCAGATGATATACTGTATCTCTTTTCACAAGATTATTTCTAAGGGTTATTTGTAATACTGCAAAGTATTCTTGCAAGAGGTAATCCAGTCCTTCTATGCAAGGAAGTACCCAGTTCTAAATTCTGACTTAAAAAAAAAATCTAGCACATCTGTGAACCTTCTGCCTGGTAAGGCATCTGAGAAGCCTTGGCATTCTGAAATTCTTAGCATTAGATTTGTATAATTCATTCTTCTGAAGTTAGGGCCTGTGTAATCTCACTTTCCTGATTAGGGTCTATGCCACTTTCTTTCATGGAATGAGGGCTCACAGGATGTTGTCCCCTCTTTTCCAGGGCTGAAGCCTGGCATGGTATTACCCTCTCTGGAACAGTCACCGCTATCTTTTGCCCCTAGGATCAGTATGACTCACTCCTATTCATATAAACTTACCCTCTTGGGGGCCCTTCCCCTTACCAAACAGTCTCTCTGCAAAGTCTTCACCAGGGCAGTGAAGGTGTCAGCATCCAGCATCAGGCCCTCGGGCATGTCCTGAATAAAGTCCAAGTCCTTGTAGGTGGGGATGGACTTCTCCTTTTCCTTCTTGCTTGCCCGTCGCTTGTACGTGGAGCCCTTTAAGTCAAACTTAAGGTGCATCTTTACTAATCGAGGAAGGATGTTGTTCATCACCACCACCCGAATGTTCTTCCCTCCAGACTGAACACAGTATAGCCCATAAAACTTAGGCAGCAGGGTCCGGGGATTCTGGTTTAAATTCTGAGAGGAAGAAAATCACATTGTTAAAAGGAAATAAAAAACAACTGAACTTAAGAGCCATGAAGATCTGTCCTTGGTCACTTATTGTCTGTGTGATCCTGGGCAAATCTGTTAAACTTCATCAGCTTCAGTTTCCTCATTCTTTAAAATCCTCACAGGGTCTTTATGAGGATTAAATGAGATAATTTATATAAACTGCTTTGTAAACCACTTAAAGCACTATATAAATGATAACTATTGTTATTATTCCTGACACCAAACTGGAATCCATCACAGAATACAGATTTTGTCAGTGGTCCTTTCTGGCCATGTGACTCTAAATGCAGACAAACTTCCATTCTTCTAACTGCAATAAATCTGATCCAAGATGTCCTAGGTTGGTAATTTTAGTCTGTTGGTCCTGTTCTGGGGAATCACAGGAACTGAAATGGACATCAGAGGCCATCTAGCCCAGAAGTGTTAAACACAGGTAACCTTATGTATGGTTTAGTGCACCCGCCCCCGCATTTGAATTTGATGCCACTGATCTAGCCCAATTTTCCATGGAAAAGAGGAAGCCCTTTTACAGCATCCCTGACAGGTGATCAATCATCTTCAACTTGAATATCCCAAGCTCACAACATTTCAAGACAGTCTGTTGTGCTACTGCTGAACTCCCCAGTAAAGATGGTTCAGGAGTTTTTAAACTTGAGGCATGCTAATGTAGCAGAAAGAACATGAGACTTGGAATGGAGTCCTGGTGGAGACTTCCTAGGTGATGGACATTAAGAAAATTACTGAACTTCTCTTGAGTCTTTGGCTCTTCATTTACAAAATGGAGATTATTCCTGTATTACACCTACCTACAAGAGAGGGTTGTCATGAAGAGTGTTTAATAAACTTTATAGCCCTGATAGAAATGGGAGTTACTGCTAGTAGTAATACACAAGACTTTTGTTTTAGGGTAAGATTCTCCAGCTGAGCTTGTTATAATGACAGTAGAAGCAGATTACATTTATGCAGTATTTTAAGGTTTGCAAATACCTTTTATATCTTATTTGAACCTCACAAAAATTGTGTGAAGCAGATACTGTTTTGTTATCTCCTTAGTAAAACTGAACCTTAGAGGCAGCAAGTGATTTGCCCAAGGTTACGCATTTAGTACGTAACAGAGCTGGGATTCTAAGTATAGAGCTCTTTCCACTACAAGAAGATGTTTTCTTGGGCTGCTTAGAGGATAATGATTCCTAATTTTTCTTCTCTCACTCCCAAAGCTCTCCAGACTCAGACTTCAGTTGACATTTCTAGGCAAGGCCAAAAATCAAATCAAGAGTTTATCCTCCATAGGAAAGAATCAGGCCATCTACCTGGCACTTCCCTAAGGTGACGCAAAATACTCTCCCACTGGGCTGGATTTCAGTCTAAAAGTCTGTTTATTAGACCAGGTTTCAGGATACCAAAAAGCTTCTTGTAGTGAATTTGGGAGCAAAAGAATATGTCAACTCTAAAGAATCAGAGGGAAAAGCAGGCCGCATCCAAATTGCATAATTTTTGTTCTTCTTTTACAAAACCCTAAGCTGCTGTGGTACTCTCTTTATAGATGTACTGGATCCTTACAGCACAGTAGCCACTGCTGGAAGCCTTGGTCTGTTTAGGCAACTTCCTTGGCCTCTAGTCTGGTAACTGTCACCTGATACCTGAGCAGAATTTCAAAAAGATGCTCGATGTAACAATTATCATAAAGCAAACAAGCCCTGTTAACAGTATAAATCCAGGGGCAGCAAGGTGGTGCAGTGAATAGAGTGCCGGCCCTGGAGTCAGGAGGATCTGAGTTCAAATCTAAACTCAGACATTTAACACAAAAATTAGCTGTGTGACCTTGGGCAAGTCACTTTACCCCAACTGCCCTACCTTCCCCCTCCAAAAAGCAAAAACAAACAAAAACCAGTATAAGTCCACATATATACCTACAGAGAGCAGAGGCCTATGCTCTGGTTTCCATTTAAAGATATGGGTCTCTGAGAAGAGTGGCAGAGTCCTTATCCAAGTGGATGAGAATGGAGTTCACTTTGGGAAGCCACACTTTATTTTATTTTTTTTTGCTTTTTAGTGGGGGGAGGGTAGGGCAATTGGGGTTAAGTGACTTGCCCAAGGTCACACGACTAGTAAGTGTTACGTGTCTGAGGCTGGATTTGAACTCAGGTTCACCTGACTCCAGGGCTGGTGTTCTTTTTACTTCATCACTTAGCTGCCCCAAGGGAAGGCACACTTTAAGAAGTACATGGAAGCTGGTGTGGCTTTGGAGGAGCACTACCATGATGGAGAGAGGATTAGAAGTCATTATAAAGAAAGAAATGGGTATGTTTAGAATAGGGAAACAGAAACCTAAGAAATTAGAGGGATTTTTTTCCAAATACTTAAAGAGCTGGCAAGAAAGAATAAACTTCTGCTTGGCCCCTACTAGAAGGGGAAGAGAAGGAGAGCAAAAGGACACAGATTTTGGTTCAATAGAGGATACATCTTCTATCAATAAGACACGTCTGATAATGTAATGGGTGACCTGGGGAGGTCATGAGATTTGAGTTTCCTATGTGGAGGATGGATAACCATACGTCAGAACATGCAGTAGAAGGGACTCCGCTTCTGGCAGTGGATGGGCTAGATGCCCTCTGAGGTCCCTTCCAAACCTAATGATACTTAAGTCACTGATCCAATTAACTTCATCATGCAAATTAAGTCAAGTTAGAAATAGATCTGAGAGTAAAAATTTTAAACAAAAATAGAAACCATGACTTATCAAGTGACAAGTCAATTTCTTCACACATTTCCTCAGAAGAAAGGAAAGTATGTAGGCTAGTGAGCATTTTTGCACATCTGTAGCCTCTTGGTTCTTATCTACAAGATTGGTTTGGCCTTGCCAAGAACTGGAACATGTTTGGTTACATGTAAAATCAGATTTGGGAAACACACATTGGTCCTAAGGAGATAATTTCAGAATTGACTATGCTATTGCAGACCCCCAGATCCCCAACCTCCCTCTGTAATCAGTATGACTGTGGTTGCCACTTCACCTATTTTATTTCCACTACCCAACACAGTAAGAAGTCTTGCTGTATTATAAGCTACATAGACCCTGAGAGGTAGAGGTCATCTAGTCAACCTTCCCAAATAGTACAGGAATGCCATCAACAGCATCCCTGAAGGTGGTCATCCATTCTTTGCTCGAATATTTCCCCTGCTCAGGAAGCCTCTAATTTATGAGGCAGCCCCTCTTATTGTTAGGATACCTAAGAAAGACAGTTTCAGTTTTTGAATGAGACTTTCAACTTAGTATAGTCCTCTGGTTGATGTCATTATATTAAAGAAAGGTCTGGGACAAATGGAGATGTTTTCTTCCTCTGGTTGGAGGACAGGACCAGAGAATGCTTATGTTAGAAGGGCCATTGGGGAAAATCTATAGTTTCTCTTCTTCCACCTTTTACAGATAAAGCAACCGAGATGGGAAGTGACACACAGTTGTGGTGACTTTGTAGCAGAGACTGGTTCAGAGTTCAGAGATTCTCATTCCTAGCACTTTGCTCTTTTTTCATTTCAGCATGCTACCTCCAAGTTTCTCTTTCTTTTTTTATTTTAAAACATGTAAAATTTTATTTTTAGGTCCACATTTTCTCCTTCCCATTGAGAACCTGTTACAAATACATATAGTCAAACAAAAATAAATCCTTGCATTGGCTACACTCACTCTCCTCCCTTCTTTTCTCCCTACTACCCCCCCCCCCACAACAAACTGCCTCAGTTTGCCCTCCGAATCCATTACCTCTATCTAGATAGAGGTGAGCAGCATGTTTCATCTGGAGTCCTCTGGAACTGTGGTTGGTCATTATGCTTATCACAATGCCTAACTCTTTCAAAGTTGTCTTTAAATGTTGTTATTGTATAAAATGTTTTCCTAGTTCTCACTTTGCTCTGCATCAGTTCATACAAGTCTTCCCAGGTTTCAGTGAAACCATCCCCTGAATAATTTCTTTTTTTTTTTTTCAGAGGAGGGAAGGCAAGGCCAATGGGGTTAAGTGATATGCCCAATGTCACACAACTAGTAAGTGTGTCAAGTGTATGAGGCCAGATTTGAACTTAGGTCCTCCTGACTCCAGGGCTGGTGCTCTATTCACCTCTGCACAATTTCTACAGCACAACAGCATTCCATCACATATAGACATCATCACTTGTTCATTCCTCACTGATGGGCACTCCCTCTCCCTCTTAGTTTCCAATTGTTGTCCACCCGCAAAAAAGAACAGTAATAAATATTATTGTACATGTGAGTGTTCTCCCTCTTCTTTGGTATTTTTGAGATATAGACAAGTAGCAGTATTGCTGTGTCAAAAAGGAATATTCACAGTTTAACAGTTTTGGGGGGCACAGTTCCAAATTTCTTTCCAGAGTGGCTGGACCAATATTCATAGTTTCACCAAGAGCATATTAACACACCTGCTTTCCCACAGTTTCTTCAGCATTTGTCGTTTTCCTTTTTTTTTTTTCAACTTGGCCAATCTGATGGATGTAAGGTCGTACCTCAGAATTGTTTTACTACGCATTTATCTGATCATTAGTGATTGAGAACATTTTTCTGTGAATAGCTTCTTAGCTTCTCTCTTGCCCCCAATATTCTCAAGCTCTCTGTAATCATGTACTGTTGTTATTGCTGCTGGCTGAGAAAAGGAAAAAAAGAAGCTGCACATACCATGTAATAGCCAGGAAGCAGCTTCTGCAGGAACTCTGCTTCCTTGTGCATCACAGTCTTAATGATGAACTCATCGTCACTAGTGACATAGAAGAGGGAGCCACTGGCACCTGGGTTGGAAAGTTCAATCAGTGGTTCATTGCACAAGGAATACTAGGAAACAAAGAGAAGAAATGGAAAAGTCACAGGGGGCAGGACTGGAAGGAAACCCTGGTAGATGACAGGAATGCAAGTGAGACAAGCAGGTATACTCCATCTGAAACCATGTTTAGTGTGACTGACCCTGAAAAAAAAATTGCTAAAGTTCTAAAAGACAAATCTTTTACTGGAGTTTTAAGGTGCTAGAACAGTAATAGTAAACACTATTGTTATAAATAATTACTATTAACCATTAACTGTACCATTACAGATATATGCACACACACATAAAATCAATGGTTATCAGAGCTAGAAGAGCCTTTAGAGATTATTTAAGGTCAGTCTTTCCCTAAAGTCCCACTCTGATGCCTTACCACAGCACCCAGCTGATCCTGGGTTCCTAAAGGCTTCTTATAAGAGCCTACTGCTCAAATATCAGCTTAAGTTTAGGCATGTTCATTAACACAAGTTAATTTTTGGATCCACCAATTCACTGAACTGTTCACAAAACAGTTGTGAGATAGTCACAATCTAATTAGATGGAGGGAATACCTGTACTGCTGAAAACATGTAATATCAAAAAAAAAGTATGCCTATAATGTATTTTATATAATCTGCATATATGGCAATTTTTCATGAGGTCTGTGATCTCATGGATATAGGTACAATGACCACAACCCATTCAGTGTCATTTTTGTTATTTGCTATTGTTGTCCATTCATTTCACTTATATGACCCCATTTTGGATTTTCTTGGCAAAGATATTATAGAGATTTGTCATTTCCTTCTCCAGTTGATTTTATAGATGAGGGACTGAGGCAAGAAGGGTTAAGTGACTTGCCCAGAGTCACACAGCTAGGAAGTGTGTGAGGCTGGAATTGAACTCAGGAAGATGAGTCTCCCTGTGCCACCTGACTGCCCCTATTTTTGTTAAGTACTCCCATAAATATTCCACTGAGGGTTTACCCAACATGCTGGGAGTTTTCCTCATGTTCTTTTGATAGTACATAGATATTCCTGGAGTACACTGGCTGTTTATTGGTTATACCTTGTTCTCATTATATGACCTACACATCTTTGTGTATCTGTACCCCTCAAACCTAGCACAGTGCCTGGCACAAAGTGTCTGCTTAATAAGTACTTCTTGACTGATTTGATTCTTATAATGACATTATAAGCTAAGTGCTACTATTATCTGCAGATTATAGTGGTAGGTGACTTGTCATGGTCACAAAGCTATCAGAGCTAGAGCTGGATTTTAACTCAGGTCTTCTGACCACAGAGCCCACATCCTAATGACTCTATAATGATGGTCTATGCTGCAACACAGTCATTATACAGTGAATATATATTTATTGCACAGCAGTACAGGTGTATGTATCTTGTCCTTCTTGCTAGAATGCTAGAACTATCATCCATTAATTGCCTATCTTCTTGCTCAGACCTGTGCTTTGTGCAGAGCAGGTGCTTAATAAACAACTGTTGAAAGAATAAATGAGCAAACAATTCAAAACAAATATCAAAAGTAATGGAAAGGAAATGATTGTGAAGTTCCCTAGATTTATGTTAAGCATAACAAAAGTATGAATAGCAGTGGAACCACTGAGAAAAGTAAAATGATTTTTCCTTTGGGCAAGGGTTTTTTTTTCCTTGTCTTTGGAAGGCAGCACCAACAGCACTAAGGGTGTAGATGGCCCCTAAAAGTTTGTCTTTATTTAGGCAGACCTTTTCCTAAATGGGTTAAAAAAAAACCCAACTGCTCCATTTTAAGCTTTAAGCTTCTGAAATACCCTGTATACATAGGCTCTAACAGCTAAGGTGATCTTTCGAGCTTACAGAGTCATACAATGTCAGAGCTGAAAGAACCTCTATGACACAAAGCAGAGCCAGAAGGGGATCTAATCCAACTCATTTAAAGAGGAGGAACCACCTCTAATTACTATCCAGAAAGGCTACCAGGATAATACTCTTAGTAGAGATGCCTGAAAGTCCTTTTTAATCCTTTCCCTTAGGAATCCTTATAGCAATATGCTTAGCTTAGTTGTTAGCATCCCCAAAGGAGGGCAGACGCACCAATTTCTTTCACATCCCTTAACTACAGAATACCAGAGTCTTGCCCTAAGTTCACAATGCTACATTAGGAGTTGTGCTAAACACACACAGTATTTCCCATCATTTCTGTGAAACTTAACTGGCTGTATGCAACAAATGCCACCCAAATGACACAGCCTATACCTTCTTGGGCCCAAGCGCTGGACAACTGCCTCTCTATAGGTCTTAGGCTTCATTCCAAAAATTCTCCTATATTCCCATACACAGCAAACTCTCAATGTATAAATGAAAGCATAGGAGGCCGGGGAAAAGAGATTAGGAATGAACAATACATCGACATGTCAACCAAACTGAAAAAAGACCAGAATGGCCAGAGGAACAGAAACTGGATTTGGGGGATTGCCTAAAGGGAAGTAAAAGAATAAATGCCAAGAACTCTGTCCACACAATTCATTAAATACTCCTTAGTTTGTACTGAAAACAGCTACTTGGATTAACAAACTGGGATTTTATCTGCTTAATTATCTCATGCATCATTAAAGAGGGGTACTGCTAGGGCGGGAAGGAGCTGACAAGAGAAGGGCTGCAAATCAGAGTGGTGGCCTTTCTAAGGCAGGAAGGCGTGTGTCTTCTCCCCAGATCTGTAACCACTATCATCAAAAAGGTAACGAGCCTTTCCTACTGCACAGATGGGACACATACTCTCTTCTTCACTAACTCAGCTATTATGTGAGACTTGGCTTTGTTCTTCAGAGTCTCAGTCCGCATCAAGTCTGGTTTCTATGCACAGCCACATCTGTTAAAAGGAACAGCATTCTCATGGTGACAAGTTCAGGGCTTTCCCCTTCTCTAGAGCAAAGACAGGCAGCTTCATCTTAACCTCTTGTCCCAAAGACTTTCTCTGAATCTGGGCAGGATTTTTGGCATCCCATTGGTTGAATGGAGCAGGCCCCAAAACTTGGCCACTGGTATCCAACAGGAGCTGGCTGCAAAATGAAGAAGCAGGTTAAACAGCAATCTTCTGCTTAGCATTGCTGATCCTTGACTTCATGGCTGAAGGAGCCTTGCCATCTCAAGAGTTACAATGCAGTTCTTCCCTCCTTACCACACAGCATTAAAGGAGGGGGTTGTGCCCCTCATTTGGTAAATCTACCTTCCAAGAAACTCTTACTGCACCGCCATCTTTCATCAGCTACTGTAATGTCTCCCAAACTTTCTGAAGCTGTAATCTACTAATAATGCACTTAAAAAAAAAAGATTTCTTGGGGGTGGCTAGGTGGCACAGTGAGTAGAGCGTTGGCCCTGGAGTCAGAGGGACCTGAGTTCAGATCCGGCCTCTGACACTTAACACACACAAACAAAAACCTAGCTATGTAATTTCTGGATATTCTTTTCCCTATATCTCCCCACCCTCATCAAGTTGAAACCTCCTTAGTAATAAAAACAAAACAAAACAACCCCAAACCAAGAACCCAAACAAACCCGGAAATAATGACTGTGTTTGATAATATAGTTCCTAACCTTTCTGCAAAGAAAACTGAACTATCAGTTAACTTGAAAGAACCTATTAGGACACTTAATGAGGAAGAGGGCCCCCCATCCAGATAGCCAGCTACCAGTCAAGCCATCTGCACATCCACATTCTCTACTCACAACCATGTGTGTGCATAAAATATATGTGTGTGCGTAAAAGACATATATAATACATATACGTAACACACACACGCACCAGATAGCCTTCTTTACCATAGTTACTGCTACCTACCTTCATATCTTATTGGTTAAAAATTGGCAAAGGGAAAGAGGGAATGAAGGCTAAGGAGACACAAGCATGGAGGAATTGGCAATCTTTTCAAAGTGATATGGTAAGTCTTAGTTCTTTCATTATTTCAGCTTAGCATAGGCAGACCAGGAGCACCTGCTCAGTTCAAATGCAAATATACCTGACAAAGGATCCACTTTAAATTCTAATCAACTAAAATCTCTGTCAGATGGGGGAGGACTGGTAACTAAGGAAAGGGGTAGCATCAGGAACAATAAAAAGGGGAATTAATAGGAAAGGTAAGAGGTGACATCATAGTTGGAAAGGTCCACAGAACACATAATATGAAAGTTAAAAGGACCCAAGGTCACAAAAGCTAAAAATAATCTAGATCAGGGGTTCTTAACCTGAGGTCTATAGACAGATTTCAGGGAAATTATGAATTTGGTTAGGAAAAAAATTACATCTTCATTTTCCCTAACCTCTAACTGAAATTTAACATTTCTTTCAATTACTTAGAAAAATTATTCTAAGAAAGGGGTCCATATCACAATAAAATTTTATTGAATGTGTACTATATGCCAGCACTATGCTAAGTACTAGTAATGCAATAAGAGGCAAAAAATACTTATTGCCCTCAAGGAACTTACAATCTAACAAGGGAAACAACATGCAAACAAATATATACAACAAAGCAAGCATATAGAGAATAAATGGGAAATAATTAATAGAGGGAAGGCATTACAATTAAGAAGGTTGGAAGAGGTTTCCTGTAGAAGGTAGAATTTTAGTTGGAACTTACAGGAAGCCATAGTAGTCAGTAATCAGAGTGGAGGAGAAAGCATTCTAGGCATGGGGGACAGTCAAGGAAAATGCCAGGACCCAAAAAGTAGAGTGTCTTCTTTGTGGAATAGCCAGAAGGCCTGTGTCACTAGACCAAAGAGTATATATGTCAGGGAGTGAGGTATAAGAAGACTTTAGAGGTAGAAAGGGGCTAGTAAAGGGCTTTGAATGGCAAACAAGGCATTTTATATTTGCTCCTCAAGGCAATAGGAAACCACTGGAGTTTATACAGTGGGGACAGTAGGATGGTGACATATTTTGATCCTTATTTTAGGAAAACTTTATAATGGATGGAGGATGGATTGGAGTAGGGAGAGACTTGAGGCAGGCTGACCCAGGCTATTGCAATATTTCATGTGTGAGGTGATGAGATCCCTGATATAAGTTGATTCATTTATTTCCTTTATTTTACAGATAAGGAAACTGAGTCCCAAAGAAGCAATCAATTGCAGGGGTAGGGAGAAAACATTTTTGCTGACTTAAAATATTTGGCAGGCTGTTATGTGAAAATGATCAGACTTGTATGCTTGGGTAGGTAGAATTAGAATCAATGGGGAGAAGCTTTCCACCAAAAATGGAGTATCAGTTCCCCAACATTTGAAATAAGGTGAGACCCGTGCTTGTGGTAGGTATGGGACTAAATTAACTCTGAGATTCTTTGATTTTATGAAAAGACTTGCCCAAGTTCACAATGATTATTGGATTATCAAGTAGGCATAAGAATGGAATAAATGAATCTTTTTTGAAGCACCTTTCAACTCTATGGCTGAATTTTTGGCTAGTTCAAGCTATGTCCTATAGGAAATGACAAATGACCAAAGTTAAGTAAATGACTTTACAATTTTCCTTAGGTCTGCTTAGTTCTTGGCCATCATGCATTAAAAATTCTCTGCTAGTCTATATTCCAAGTATTTTTCCACCAAAGTGGTGGAAACCAGCTGGGGAAAAAACTATTCTCTACAACTTACAAATAACCAGGATGGATTTAGACCACATCAATGCCATGCAAAAACAAAAGAAAAATCCCAAGCATGAATTACCTACCAAATAGTCGTCTGGACGAATACCAAAGAGCTCTCGGAAATACCGAAAAGCCACAGGTGCATAGGTTTTGAATCTGAAGTCAGCATAGTGATGGGCAGGAGTGAGGTTACTTCCTTCACTGTGTGGAAAGGATGAAAGACAGAAAAATGTGTGACCATGTGTAATGTTATCTACTATTTCATTTCACTCTCATTCAAATTCTGATATTGTATTCTCCCAAACTCAAAGAGAAAGCCACTCAAAGTATGTATGGTGATTTAACAAAATCATACAATCATTACAACAATGGGAATTTCCTAGAATATCTGAACTGGGAAGGGCCTTAAGATTACAGAACTTCATAACCAGAAAGCCTCTTAGAACAAAAACATCAGAACACTGAATGTTTATGGCTCAGATGGAGCTCAGATCAAGTCTATCTTCTCTGTTTTACAGATGGTGAAACTGAGGCCCAAAGAGGAGAAATAACTTGCTCAACATCTAAAACTATGGAGATGAATAATGCCAGGAAGAAAAGAATAATGTTGTTTTTAGGGTCAGTATTTCGTGAAAGCAGTGTGGAAAGGATCTCATTCTAATGTCAGAATGGTCCCAACTTGAATTATTATGAAAGTGAAGGTATTTGAGGCCTTCAAATCCAATCCAATAAACATTTATTAACTGACTGTTACGGGTAAGGCACCGTGCATGTAAAGACAAAAACCAAATAGTTCCTGTTCTCAAAAACTTTATTCTCCTGAGGAGTAAGAGATTTCAAGCTAGAAGGAACCCCCCAAATCATCTATTTAAGCCGTTCATTTTACAGAAGAGAAAAATGAGAAGTAAGTGAATGGCCAATGGTCATGGAAGCAATAAATGGTAAAGTTAGGATCTTTACCTAGGTCTCATGATACAAAATTATACACAAGAAAATAAATGGTAAGTAAAAGAAGTAATTCTTTAGTAAGAGGTCAGTAACTGGGGCAGGTAGTGGGGGTTAGGGGCAGCAGAGGGAGACAGGAAGGGGCTGATATAGGAGGTGGCAATTTAGATATGATTTAAAGTCCACCAGAACTGTTACAAGGCAGAGGGGAGAGGGTGTAAGTTTCAGAAATGAGGCACCACTTATGCAAAAAAACTTATGGAAATGAGAGGTTGAATGTTATACCCAGGGAACCGCCATCATACAAGTCTATTTAGAATGGAGTGTGTGACAGGGAGAAAGAGAAGGACTGGACCTATGACTTCATTGTTTAGAGGCAACTTATGAGTGAGGAGGTTAATGCATTTTTTCTGCAGCTTAGAGAGTTGCCTAGAATAGTGAGAGGTTAAATGACTTGTCCAGGGTCACACAGTAAATAATGTCTTAGAGGTAGGACTTAAACCCAGGTCTCATTGGCTTTGAGGCCACCTCTTCATTCACTATAGTTACTGCCTTATGGGAGAGGATAATATAAAAAAAGTCAGGGAAGGTAGATGTGAGCCAAAATGTGCAGGGCTATAAACATTAGTCTCAGGATTCTGTATGGTATCTTATAGGCAAAATGGAGTCATTGAAAATTAGACTTTCAGAGAGTGCTGTTATTCTATATCTCTGAAGCAGGAATGAGCCAACAAGGGCAGCTTCTTTATTATCCTTTTCCTGACGCTTCTGGCAAAATATTCATGCACATAAGGACTTTAGCTCTTAGACCTGGTCTAAACCTGTCTATGGCACCCCAAGGTAATTCAGAAATGAGTCATGGAATAATACCAGAGAAGGCATGAAGGGGATGGGGCATATTTCACTTGCTTGAACTAAGTAGCCAAAAGCTTCCAAGACCACACAAAGCTAAAAAGGGTCTCAGAGGCTTAGTCTGAAACAGCTCTGAAGACCCTTTCAAAGCTGCCCTTCCTTTAAGATTGATGTTAAAGGTAATATTGCAGATCACACCAATTGTGAGACTGACTAGGATAATTTAGGGGGCAGGTTTGAGGGAAAGGTCTGTTTTTCATATTTCTAACCATTGTTTCTACCTACTAAGGACCCTTTGACTCCCCCTGCCCCCCCGCCTTCCAGCCCAACATACATGCATTTCCAGAGCTATACCTGGGGAAAAAGATGCTCTCCACCACATAAAAATCCTGCATGAGGACATCTCTCTCTGGTTTGGAGCTCAGGTTGCCTACGGTGTAGCCAATTCCTAACTGGATGGCCCCCCGAAGAGTAGAGGAGGTGGTCTGTGGGAAAGCACAACAAAAGTCTCACAATCCTGAGGGGGTCAACCCTAACACTCAACTTCATAGGGTGACTCAGGGAGGTACAGTGGACTCAACTCCATCAACTAACTACAAATTAACATGAGTTCAGTTTTAGTGCTGGTTTGGAGGGAATAGTAACTTGTATAAACACTCTTGTTACCTTGGTTTCTATAGTCATATATTAATTTGTATTTATACCAGGAGCCATTTTTTTGTAATTTGTGGATTTTAATCAACATAGTTATGACACTACACTACTCTACACTGTGTATGGCACTTCAAACGTTTTTTGTGAGGATTCTATTATTCATCTCAGTTTTATTCTCAATATCTCTATGAGGCAGTTATAGAAGGGAAAGCTAAGGTCATCTGGAGAGGAAAACTGAGTTACCTAGGCAAAAGTAATATGCAGGTATCCAGCCCATGTCTCTTGATTCCTAGGCCAAGATTCTTTCTCCTAAGTTTTTCCTTTTACTGTCTAGTAGTTAGATAGTAAGCTTGCAGAGTCTTGAGACCACTTCAAACCAGATCATTAGCAAGTCCTTAATCAGCATTATATGATGATAAAGATTTCACAACCAATGCTGCTAGAATCTAAGAGTGGGTAAGGCTTATCATATTGTGGACTCTTCCCCTTCCAATAGCTTAAACGGAGACACTTAAGAGATTGGATAGATTTTAAGGCAGATCAACAGCAATACAGTAATTAATCATCTCATACTATGATGAAACTCAAAGATATGCTTAAAAGATACTTAGAAGTCTGAAATACTGTCATAGTTCTGCCTGAAGTCAACGACTAAAGCTGAAAAGAGAAAATGCTTAATTCCTGACTAGTCTGTATCAGTAATCTCCATCATTTAAGGGTTCTGAACTAAAAAGGACTCTCTTAATGATTTGTGTCTGTACAAGGGTGGAATCTGAAACTGGGCCTTCTGACTCCAAGTTTCTTCTCTTATGCCATACTGCCTCTCCAAGATTCATGTCTGTATTACAGAGTTACTCATGTTCTTGGTTACATCCAGGGTCTCCAATAGAGCTGAGAAAGTTTATTTCTAGAGACTTAGATCAACTACTATGAGCAAAGGAACAGCCTCTGCATCACCAATCTCTAGCATTTTCTTTTCATAGACTTATATTATCTTAAAATTAGAAGGAACCCCAGAGGTTCTTTGGTCTAACCCCTATCCCTAAGCAAGCAGGAATCCCCCATACAGCATTCCTAACAAGCAGTCCTCTACCTCTGCTTAAGGAGCTCCAGAAAGGGAAAACATTAACTCATGAGGCAGTCTATTCCACTTTTGGAAAGTTCTAATTATTGGGGAGTTTTTCTTCATATTGAGCCAAAGTCTGCTTCTCTCTTTTCCCCAGTGTCGCCTAATCCCTCTTCTACATAAACTAATTCGTTTCTATTATATGTCCTCTGAAGTGTTATGTTCTCAAACTAATCCTCCTAGTTCCTGAAACTGATTTTCACATGGCCTGGTTACCAATCCTCTTGCCATTCTGACTGCTTTCCTCTGAGTGTATACACCCTTCCTAAAATGTGCTGCCTAGAACTGGCTGGCCCTGATATTCCAGAAGGCATCTAATCTGAGCAGAAGATAAGGATGATAACTTCCTTTTTGGTCACCAGATCTATGTTTCTTTATCATTCACCTTTTTCAGTTTCTCATCTGGACAAATTTCATACCCAACCCCCACCAAGTCAAAGAACACAAATCAGCAGTAGAACCTTTTTGTAGGTAGTTTCTCCAGAAGCATCAACTCCCCGATGACCTAACTTCTTCCCATGTCCACTGGATTGTCCAGGCAACATTGGGGACTGGAAAAGGAAGAGAAATGAGAGGGATATGTTAAAACATACTGAAAAGGCATCTTGGCACAAGGCAGAGACCGACTTGCCAGAAGGGTCCTGACCCTCTCACAAGTGACACGTTCAGGGGTGTCTGTTTTTTTGACATGCTGGAAGGAAAAGTTTTGATGAGGGAATACTGACTCAGAGGGTGAGGAAACACTACCTCTCACAAGAGGGGCAGGCCCTACTGACTCTCCTTGGTAGGGGTGGGTGGGAGTAAATTGTTGCTCTGTTTAAATTTGGAAGGAGCTCATGGGAGGCAGACACTCTTGAAAGCAGCATCGAGATGGTATGGTGATGGATGACCAGCCCACATGCCCCTGAAAATAGGATGGTGAAGCATCTTCAGCAAAATAGTTTGCCTACTCCTCTGGAGTAGATTGTTGACTGGAAATATCCTAGAATCAAATGTAAAGAAACATTTATCAAATACCTACTGTGTACCAAGCAATGGGCTAAGTCCTAGGAGATAAAGTTTAGATTAGAATGGAATATACGTCTAGTAAAGAAATACATCCTATAACATATGTACACATACACATATTCCTAATGCAATCCATTAATCAATTAACAATTGTTTATTAAGTACATACTGTGTATCCAACATTATGCTGGGGGCTATGTGCACAATTACAAAGACTTATACTATAATCCCTACTCTAAAGGAGCTAGCATTCTACCAAGAAGATGATAGGCACATAAAGAAATATATGCAGAATAAATATAAACAGAACAAATACAAATAAATACAAAGTAGTTAAACCCTGGGTATTTTGAGAAGAAAGGCACTGGAAGATCAGGAAAGGTTTCCTGGAGAAGGCAGGGCTTGAGCTGAATCTTGATGGAAGAGAAGTTTTTATGAGGTGCAGGTGAAAAGGGAGGATATTCCAAGCATAGGGTAGTGAGTGTAAAGGTGTGATAAGGGGAGTTGGAGTGCCATGGAAAAGGAACAAGTTTGTCATAGAAAGGCAGCAAAAGTGGCTAGGTCAAAGAGTGCTGGACAGGGAATAAATGTACAATGAACTTGGAAAGATAGCTTAGGGCCAGGTGGTGTAGGGCTTGGAAATATTTGACAGAGAAGTTCCTATCTGATTCTGGAGAAATATGGAACCACCACAGTTTGGTAGAGGAATGACCAGGTCACATCTGCATTAAGGAAAGTCACCTTGGGCAGAAGTGTGGAAGATGCACTGGAACTGAAAGGCTTGAGGTAGGGAGACCAATTAGGAGACCACTGCAATAGTCTAGGAGAGAGGTGGTGAAGCAAGGTAGTGTGAGCAGACAGAAAGGGTCAGATTCAAGAGATATTGCATAGGTAGAAATAGCAAGATTTGGCAACTGACTACACAGGGTGTTGGAGCCTGAGAAGTCCAGGTTATGAATTTGAAGGAATGGAAGAATGGTGGGGTCTTTGACAGAAATAAGAAAGCTTTGGGGGCAGGGTTTGGGGATAAGTATGTCACATAGAACATATGTTAGAGAAGTGTTTAATTGAATCATCTGCCAGAGGAATCTTCAGAAAGTTCTGGTTGGGGGGTCGACTCAATTCCAAAAGGTGCCCTTAATATTTCTTGGTAGCCTCTGGTGGCACTGTCAGAGAGAAACATAGCAAACTACGTGCTGGATCTCTTAAATCTCAGTCTAACCTCACTGATTTGTCTGCCACTATGGTAACAGTTTCTGAGAATCAAAGTAAGTTGATATTTTTTCTAATGTAAACTATCTCTCTGCCCGACCTCTCAAAATCTTATTTCTATAAAATCTGAATGTGATCTATGATCAATATTATTTTCCAGTGGATACTTACATATACATATAAGGGTTTTGGTCTTTGATTTTTGTCAGTGTGGAAAACTCCTGGTATGGATAGTTTAAAAAGCTGCTTAGGTTTAAAGACTGCCTGGGGCACTGAGAGATTAAGAGACTTGCCCATGAAAACGTGGCAGATGTCAGAGGCAGAACTGTAACCCAGATCTTTCTGACTCTTAAGGCTGGCACTCTATCTACCATGTGACTACCTATTCCTCCCTTCACCATTCCTTCCCCCTTTTTTGGCCCAGCCCTGTGATTTCTTTGGCACAGGAAACTTTGGGTGAGGACATTTTCTCTACCACAGCACAATGACAACTTTATTCTTTAATTTACAGCCTTAGGGAGTGAGTGTCCTGGGTCTTAAGGGAAGTTAAGTAACTTGCCTAGGGTCATACAGCCAATATAGCCAGGGGCTAGACTTAAAACAGAGGTATATGGAACCCCCTTTAATGGGGCAGGTAAGTTATAGCCTTAAAGACTTGCCCAGAGCACTGAGAGGTTAAGTGACTTGTTCAGCATCACACAGTTACATCTGAAGGTCAGAGACAGGGCTTGAACCCTGGTTTTCTTGGCTCTAAGGCTAGCTCTGCACCCACTCTGCTAGGGAGAGTAAAACACATTATTATTAAGTCTTTTGCACATGTGAGTATCGCTCTATATCATAATTAGACTCAATCACAGAATCTTAGCATTTCGAAGGGACTTATAAAGTTGCTGCGTTCACCTCTACCCCCCTCAAAAGGAGTCCCTCTTTAGAACACTGCTACTTAAACAGTCAGTCAGTCTCTGCCTTACAGCTCCAACGCCAGGGAATCTATTTCTTGAGGGCACTCATTTTGCTGTTGGACAACCCTAACTTCTGGTAAAGTTTTTCTTATATCAAGATAACATCTGGGGCGGTAGGTGGCGCAGTGAATAGAGCGCGGCCCTGGAATCAGAAGGACCTGAGTTCAGAGCCGGCCTCGACACCAATCCCACAAACAAAAAAACCTAGCCGTGTAACCTTGGGCAAGTTACTTAACCCAATTGCCCTAAGGGCGGCTAGGTGGCAGTGAGTAAGAGCGTCGGCCTCGGAATTTGGATGACCCGAGATCAGATCCGGCCTCAAATGAGCACCCACGCATAAATCAAACGACTAGCCGTGTAACCTTGAGCAAGTTACTTAACCCCAATTGCTTTAAAAAAAAAAAAAAAAAGATAACATCTGTATCTTGGCAACTTTCCCCTATTGCTCCCAGTTCTGCCCCAAGTCTAACCCCTTTTCTAAATGCCAGCCCTTCAAGTATTTGAGCATGGTCAAGGCTTCTCTTTCCAAGATGAAATATTTGGGGTTCCTTCCACTCATCCTTTGATGTCTCATAATCATGGTGGCCTTTAATAGGATGTCCTCCAACTTACTGATGTCTTTTCATGAGTGTGGAGTCTAGGGCGGAATCAGCACTTCTTTTACTCCAGTCTAGATACTCTACTTCTCTTCAACGTAGATTAAGAATGGATGAGGTTTTGACTCACATGTCACATTGTTTATTCATATCAAGTTTAAAGTCTAATAATGATAATGATAATAATTAGCATTTATGCAGAACCTACTGTGCCAAGCACTGAGCAAGCACTTTACAAATACTGTCTCATTTGATTTGCACAAAACTCTGGGAGGTAGGTGTTATTAACCCCATTTTGTAGTTGAAGAAACTGAGGCAAAACAGAGGTTAAGTGATTTGCCAAGGGTAATACAACTTATAAATGTCTGATGCTTGACCTGAACTAAGTCTTCCTGACTCCAGGCCCAGTGCTCTATCCACTGTGTCACCTACTGGCCACTAAACTTCCCAAGTCTTTTCCATCTGAACTGATGATTAGCTATACCTCCTATATTCTGTACTTGTACAGGGGATTTTTTTTAATCACAGTGTAGTTTACACTTACCTGTATTAAATTTCATCTTCCTCAATCTGTCTCATAGTTCTTGACCTGGGGGCCATGTGGTTATTTTGAGGGGTACACAAATCTATATGCAACAAGTACTGTCATTTTCTAAGACACATTTTCCCAGTCACACAGTTAGTATTGGTGCTGGAATTAAAATACAATTCTTCTGATTCCAAGTCCAACACTCCAACATACCACACTGCCTCTACCTCCTATACCATTTTAATTTGTTTTTAGTTCTGGCCAAAAGAATAGAAATACTGAATAATTATCCAGAAATCCTACAAAGGAACTGGTTGAAAGACTAGGTCCAAAGAGAGGAAATTAATGATTTCATGTCAACTTGGAAGGAGTTTTATATGTAATGGTCCTGGGATCAGTATTTGGGACTATGCTCTTTAAAATTGTGGTCAATTACCTGGGTATAGTCATCAGCAATACTCACCAAATTTACATGACATAAAAGGAGAGGGGATAATTAACACGTTAGATGACAGAGTCAGAATCCCCAAAAAGATCTCAACAGGCTAAAACTGCAGGCTATTGAATAAAATCATTAAGATAGAATGTAGGAAAGGTCACTATAAAGTTATTTAGATAATTCAGGATGTCAGAGTTGAAAGAGAATAAGATGAAAAAACAACTTTGTAGTAGTACAATATGGAAAAAGCTTGACTAGATAGTGGTTCTGAAACCAATCTGGAGGTTTTAGTAGAGTTGGCTAACTACTAACATAGCAATCAGTACTGTGACAATGCAGCCAAAAAAAAAGTCTGATCTTAGGCTGCACTGAAGTTTTCAGGACAAGGAACTGAAGGTTCCACTGTCCTCTCTGCTCTGGTCAGACTCCACCTTACAGGTGTCCAGTTCTAGATAGCACATTTAAGAAAGATACTGATAAAATGGAATGTACTCAAAGGAGACTAACTAGGATGGTGAAAGTCCTCAACATCATAATTAAAGCCATAATTAAGACTGCCTGAAGGAAGCAGGGATATCTTGCCTGGAAAAGAGCAGACTTACAGGGAAAAGATAGCTGTCAAGTATCTGAAAGTCTATCATTTGGAAGAAGGATTAGACTTGTGCTGCTCCTCAAATGGAGTCCACAATTTTTTTACCTCTGCACCTTTGGTTCAGTGTTCCTTCTACCTGGAATATCCCTCCACTCATCTCTAATCAAATCCTACCCTACCCTTCAAGGTTCAATTCAAAGGTCACCCTCTCCAGAGTCCTCCGTGATACTCATTGCCAGAAGTGCTCTCTTCATCCTTAGAATTCAAATATTTTTATATGTTCACAGAGGTCATCTTGTCCAACAATCTTATTTACAGATGAGGAAGCTGAGGACCAGCGAAGTTAAGTAACTCAGGTCATCTGATTCCAATTATTGTGTTCTTAATTTCATTTTTCCTTACTAATGCATTTATTACACTGTGCCTTGAATTATAGGCATATCTCTCCTAGACTAAGATTTCAGGGCAGAGACCATGTATCAATCAATCAATATTTATTAAGTGCCCACTTTGTGCCAGGCATGGTAAGCACAAGGAATGCAGTAAGAGGCAAAAATATAGTCCCTGCCCTCAAGGAACTTATAATCTAATAGGAGAGACAACATGCAAAAAAACATAAATAAAACAAGCTCTACACAGGTTAAATGGTAAATAATTAACAGAGGGAAGGCCCTGGAATTAAAAGTGGTTGGAGAAGACTTTTGTAGATGGTGAGATTTCAGTTGGGACTTAAAGGAAGCCATGAGGGTCAGTAGTTAGTGCAAAGTCACTGCACAGAAGGGAGTGTTCCAGGCATGGGAAACAGCCAGAAAGAATATCCTAAGAAATGGAAAAATGTTTTATTTGTGGAACGTCAAGAAGCCACTGGATTAGAATATGTGTTGGGGAGTAAGGTATAAGAAGATTGGAAAGATAAGAGGTGGTTAGGTTATGAAGCACTTTCAATACCAAACAGAACATTTTGTATTTGATACTGAAGGTGATAGGGAATTATTGGAGTTTTTTTCAGTAGGAGGGTGAAATGATTGGACTTGTGCTTTAGTGGCTGAATGGAGGATGGATTGGAGTAGGAAAAAACTTGGCAGACCCACCAGCAGACTATATGATATTCCAGACATGAGGTGATGAGTGCCTGCATTAGATAGATGGCAGTGTCATAGGAGAGAAGGGGGCGTATTCTCAAGATATTGCAAAAATGAAGTTGATGTTGGTTGTTGGTTGATTGTTGTCCTTCATTCTCAAAGAGGATCAAAATTGACATCACTATGCGAGAGTCGAGTTTCAAAGTGTCTGACTGGCTGATTAGACCAATATGAACTAGGAATTCTCTACCACAGGTTGGGCACAAATAGTCCATGTGAACATTTGGGATGGATACTCTAAATTTGTGCATACTGCATTTCCTTTGAGCTATCTCAATTCTGCTTTGCTCATAGAGCACAGCACCTTCTCTGATGTGGGCACACCATGCTGAGCAGTCCTGTGCCAGTGTCTCCAAAGTGACACAATCAATTCCAAAGTTCTTAAGGGAGACCTTGAGAGTGTCCTTGTATTGCATCTTCTGACCACCATGTGAATGCTTGCCCTATGTAAGTTCTCCATAAAACAGTCTTTTTAGGAAATGTATATTTTGCATTCAAACAACATGGCCAGACTACTCTCTGAAGCAGAGTTTGAATGCCTGGCAGTTTAGTTTGAGAAAGAACCTCAGTGTCTGGTACCTTATCCTGCCCCATGATCTTCAGAATCTTCCTAAGACAATTCAAAAGGAAGTGATTCAGTTTCTAGGCATGGTGCTGGTGGACTGTCCAGGTTTCACAGGCATACAATGAGGTCAGCACAATGGCTCTGTAGACCTTAAATTTGGTAGTCAGTCCAATACCTCTTCTCTCCCATATTTTCCTTTGGAGCTTCCCAAACAACTGAGCTAGTTCTGTCTCATCATCAACGTTTACATTCCTGGAAAATATACTACCAACGTAGTGGGGAAGACACAGTGGAATGGGGTAAGAGACAACAAGGAAGCCAGGATGACTCAACGATTGTGAGCCCGAGCGACTGGAATGGTGTTGCCCTCTGTGGTAAAATGGAAGGTAGGGGTGAGGGGAGGGTTTAGGGGAAAAGATAATGAGCTCTGTTTTGGACATACTAAGTTTAAAATGTCTACTGGACATCCAGTTTGAGATCTTTGAAAGGCAGCTAGAGATAAGAGACTAGAAGTCAACTGAGAGTTTGGGACAGGATAGGTAGATTTAAAAATTAACAGAATAGAGACAGTAATTAAGCTGATGAGATCACCAAGTAGTAGAATAGAGAAGGAAAAGAGAAGAGAGCTCCGGAGAGAAACTACAGTTAGAGGGCGTGATTTACATGAGGATCTAGCAAAGGGAGACAGAGAATGAGTAGTCTGATAGGTAAGACAAAACCAGGAGAGAATACTTTCTTGAAAACCTAAGGAGAAGAGATTATCAGGGAAGGGAGAGTGATCAACAGTGTTAAATGCTGCAGAGAGGCCAAGGAGAATGAAGATTGAGAAAAGGTCATTGTATTTGACAACTAAGATATCAATAGTAACTTTGAAGAAAGAAGTTTTGGTAGAATGATAAGGTCAGAAATCAGATTATAAGGAGAGAAAGTGGAAGAAGCACTTATCATAGATGAGCTTTTCAAGTTTGGCCATAAAAGGCAGAAGAGCTGCAGGACAATAGTTAGCAAAGACAGAAGGATCAAGGGAAGCTTTTTTTTTTCAGGATGGGAGAGATATGGGCATGACTGCAGGTTGTGCAGAAGGAGCCAGTAGAAAGGGCATCTGGGTGGATCTGACCCCTCCCCAAGCTGGGAGATCGCAGGTTTGGGCACTGCCCCCCCACACCTGTTAGCTGGGTGACTCTTGGAGAGCTGCTACCTGTTAGCCTTCTTTTCATGTGTAGAATGAAGATAACAGCACTTATGCTGCCTAATTACAGATTTCTAGATCTCAAGAGGGAAAGGGCCTTATGGGATCTGGTCCAATCCTTTCATTTTACAGATGGAGAAATTGGGGCTCAGAAAGGTTAAGTAGCACGTCCAAGCTGTACAGGCAGTAAATGGATAGTTTGTATATGTAAATGGAAAGTTGTGTAGATAGTCGGGATTCAAACAGACATCCTGTGTTTCCCCACATTCAAGTTCAGCATTCTTTCAACTACATTACAGCCTCATTGGGTTGCTGTGAGAAAGATGCTTTTTAAAGCCTAAAGGTGCTATAAAAATGCAAGTGTTATGAACCACTTTTGTGTTCTGCCTTCACTCCCCAAAAGCTGGGTGCAGTGTCCTTCAGATGCTCAGTAAATGTTTGTCATTGGGTAAAGAAGGCCTGGCTATGCTAGGCTCCTTTGGAGATAACAAGTCAGAAGCAGTTGAGTGTCAAAGGCAAAACTGGTGGAGGTTCTTGGGACACATAAAGAGTACTTAGATTTGCAACTAAGGAAATGAGGTGGTGGTAAAGAATGAGATTGGCAACCAGACCAAGCTTCTCAACAGGGGAATGAATAGAAAAAAATGTCACTTTGAAAGATGACTCTGAATACTTTGTATAGGATTAATCACAGAGGGAAGGTGGTTTCAGTATCTGAACATAGGGGGGTTAGGGATGTGTCTGTCTTTGCTCACATTAACTCCCACCACTTGGAATGTCCATCTTTCATCACTGCTTATCAAGACTCCATTTTCCAAGTCTAGTTCAATCCCCATTTTCTTTAGGAAGCCTTCCCTGCTCACTCTAATTCACACTGATCTGTTTCACCTTTAGCACTCGCTGCCTAATCAGTGCCTCCAATCTGATTATATTTTCCCCCCAAAACGGTCTGTAAATTCTTAGAAAGCAAGAACCAGTCTTATATGCTGTCTTTGAACCTAATCAAAGTGTCTCAAACACTGGTGCTCTATATAGATTTTTTAAAGTCAGAATAGAAAGAACCTAGAAACACAGAATATTGGAGCTTGAGGGTACCTTAGTATCTAGTTCAACTTCATTTTATAGATGAAACTAAAGCCCAAAGAGGCAGAAATCCAAAAAAAAGGCCAAAATTTTGCCTAGTGATTTGTTTTTTTAAGTGACTACATAATCAATTATTCTGTGACAGAATAGAAGATTCCTTGAAAGAAGTATTATAAGTGTGTCTGATGACCCTCTGGGATTATAAATTACAAGAGAAGGGCAGAAGAGATCTATTTATGGTTAACAAGTATTTGTCCTGTCACTGAGGATTTCAAGTACAGAGTCAAAATGGAAGAGGAATTCCCCACTGATAGTGAGATTCTTCAGATGTTCCTGCTCGCAAATGGCCCTGTGCCAAGTGTATTAAATTCAGGAACACTGCAAAGTTTCTTATAAAGATTCAAAATTACTTAAAAAGTTAGCTTAATAGGAAAAACCAGGAGGATGAAAAAGATGTATGGTCCAAACTATAACACTCAGTTGAGTCACAGACAATCTACTGATCTAGTCCATCAGGAAGGACAGACATCATATATAGACAATGGAGTTATTTCCAGAACTGAACAGTAGGAAGAAAGCAATCTGGATTGTCTTTGGGAAATAGCATGCGGCTTTTAAAGACTCCAAGCTTCTCTCTGAAACAGAGGCCCATATATGAACATTAATATTCTTCCAGTGAAGCTACATTCATGTAATTTTTGGTACGTTACAGTATATAAAAACTGAAGGCTGCAGATAAACCCAAGGGTAGTGGAGAGGCTAAAGATGGTAGGAGTGGGCTTTGACATTAGTAATGAAGAAGTGCCTGGAAGAAGCAGGGTAAACTTTCTCAGAAAGATGTCAACCCAGAAAAAGTAGGCTAGTCATACAGAGAGTAAGACTTAATGAAAGAAAAGCCTATGCACTCCCTTCACACTCACACAATGCTAAGAGGAAGGCTCCAGCACACTGGGTGGACCAACTTAGAAGATTTATAGGAAGACATGTTGAAGAGTTGCAGAATGAGAAGGCAGGGATAGGTTAGAATCAAATTCTGGAGGTAGTATCCCCCAGAGAGATTATGGATCCATCTGAGTATCAATGTACAAGAATTTACTAAGTATTTTAAAGAGCTCTTGAAATCACCCCATAGTTTGAGTGGAAAATTAAAAATATCAATGCTGTGTTATGCTGGGTGTTGCCCGGTACAGTTGAGGGAGGAATATTTTTTGGTTCACTTCCTCTCACTTGATAAAGGGAGGAGAAAGAAAATAAGAATCATTGTTTGGCTGAATATCCAATTGATGCCTACTTCATTTCTATAATCCAGAATTCTGGGTCACTGCCACAGGACAGAGTAGCCAAGGCAGTGGTAAAAGTCAGGGGTTGAAAGAGAGGACATAGGGGTCCACTGAGGTTTTTTAGAGGTAGTTTTCACAATGAGAAGGATGGGGAGAGGGATACAGTTTCAGGGCCCCATGGTCTCAGAAACCTTTTTATTCAGAAAATGCCATTCCCCATTCAGAAAATGGGAAGTGGTAATATCACCTGCAACTCTTGATGTCAATGATGATCATCACTTCCCGGGTTAGGGTAACCAGGGAAGGAAAAGTTTCTTTTTGAGACAGTGCTGAATCCTATCTACTCATTTTGGGCTTTTCCTGCCCTGCTGCTTAGAATCGGTCACTTCCCCTAAGCACAATGTTAGATGAATGGTCTAGCAAAGGATCCCTCAGAGGAAGCAGGAAGGAAAGGCAAACCTCAGCATAAAAACACACGGGAGTCCACAAAATGGCAAGTGTGACAAATTTTCTCAGACTTATTTTTAAATTCAGAACTATTTATTCTCCTGTAAAAAGAAATTTCTGCCCAACTCTATAATAGTGAATTGCCCAAAGACCAAGAGTAAAAGGCAGTATTTGGACTCAGGTCTTCTTACTCCAACTCTCTATTTCCACTCTATCACACTGCATCTGTTTGTCTGAATTCAGCCGATCCTTTGGAAAGGACTCATGCTTTTGATCTAGATCTGACCTCCTGTCTCTAGTCCCTGTTACTGGAATGTTGCATTTCTGGTAACCAACCACAGGTTCCACATGACTGGATTTATGTGATGATAATAATAATAACAAATAATAAATGTGACATTTGAAAGTACTTTACAAACTTTCAAGGGTTACATAAGATGTTAATGTACGAATGTACAATGTTTAAATGTTACCTATGATGATGATTTATTTTGGGTGCTTTCCCTGTATGTCACTTTACATGAGAATTTAATTCACTAAGCCAGAGAGACAAATTTGGGCACAAAAAATGAGAATTCTGAGGGCATGATATAGGCAAAGAAATATAGCTATACTCATTAAAAGTGGAGAAAGAGGGGCAGTTAGGTGGTACAGTGAATAGAGCACTGACCCTGGAGTCAGGAGGACCTGAGTTCAAATCCAGCATCAGACACTTAACACAAAAAACTAGCCATGTGACCTCGGGCAAGTCACTTAACCCCAACTGCCCTATCTTTCCCATCCAAAAAAAGTAAAAATAAAAGATAAAAAATAAAAGTGGAAAGAGTTCTATAATGAGGATATCCATTAGTCAAAAAGCATTTATTAAGTGCCTACTAGATGTTGGGGATATGAAGTCAAACATAAAAAGGTCCTTGCCCTCAGGGAGCTTAGATTCATTCAAGGGAAACAATATTACATGTGAGACTAACCAAATATAAGATATATGTATGTGTGTGAGTGTGTGTATGTGTGTGTGTATCTACCACTGAGATGGCAACATGTCACAATGGAAAGAATACCAGCTCTGAATCAGAGGACCTGGGTTTATATCAAGGTTCTATCTCTTATTCGCATGAACTTGGGCAACTCATAACCTCCATGGGCCTCAACGTCCTCATCTGGAAAATTGGAGTTGGATAAGATGGTCTCTGTAGTTCCTTTCAGCTCTAGATCTACCATCCTATAATCATGTAAATACAAGGGAATTTCAAGGAGTGACTAGTAGTGGTAGGTGGGAGAAACAGAAAAGGCCTTTTGTGGGAGTTGGGCTTGGGCTGATTGGAAGGAAGTTAAGGATTTTAAGAGGAAGGGGTGAGATAAGGATGGAATGCATGCTCCATCGAAGAGAGCCTGTACAAGGGCATAGAGACAGGACACGGAAGGTCTTGTGTGAAGAACAGGAAGACCAGTTTGACTGAATTGAAGAGCACATGAAGGGGAGTGTTGCTTCTTGTAACTTGGACTAAAACTTATAAATGGCTTTAAATGTCAAACAGAGAGTTCATATTATGTAGGTGGCATGGTACAGTCTACAGAGGGTTGGACTTGGGAGTCAGGAAGACTTGGGGTTGAATCCTGCCTTGAACACTTATCAGTTGTATGACTCTGACAAGTTACTTAACCTCTCTTAGCCTCAGTTTCTTCATCTGTAAAATGAAGGAGTTGGACTCAATGACCTTTAATGAACCTTCCAGCTCTACATTTCTGATCCTGTTATGCTACAGGCAACAGGGAACCACTGGAGTTTAAGGAGGAGAGTGACACGACTAGAACTGTGCTTTAGGAATATCATTTTGGCAGTTGTGTGGAGGCTGGACTAGAGGAATGAGATGAAGCAGGGAGACTAATTAGGAGGCTACTGCAAGAGCCCAAGGGAGAGATGAAGAGAGCCTGAGGTGGGGTGGTAGCAATGAGTAAAGAGAAGGCTCATACAACAAATGACCAAAAAGAAGTTGGGTAGGGTGGAGGTGGAAATGGGGTGGCAGGGCTGGTGACTTATGAATAATACTTTACCCCAACCATGTTTTTCAGACTTGATTAGGCCCCCTCATTGATTTACTCAAAAATGTTGTAGAAACTAACTCTAAGTAGCTGAAAAGACAGTTTGTTTGCTTTGGCCCTCAAGTTGGAAACAGCTTCCCCAAATGTGGCAGTGGAAGCTCTTGTATCTCAAATGGGCAACTCTGCTTCCACTAATGTACTCCATTCCCAAGCATATGTAAAGGGTTCACCCTTTTCAAAGAAATCGTAAGCAGCCAAAAGATACTTCATTACATAAGAGAAAGAACTGTTAGAATATGGAGGAAGATCAAAGTCCTGTCATAGTCCAGATGGTCCACAAAAATCTGGAAGACCTTCAAAACATCCGAAATTAAACTTCCATCAAGTAAGGTGGATACTTCTTTTTAGCTAGTTTAATTTCTCTATCTTATACATTTTAGCAGTTAGTAAGCCTCTGTTCTACTCAGGAAGTTGGATTATGCTCTTTGTGCCTCTCAGCCCCACGGAACTGCATGGCTAGATCTTGCAAAGCTGATGTGGGAGCAATAGGTAGAGGGCTCAACTGTCTGCCGTCTAGGCAGGAGAACCTTCCTAGCTAAGGCTTAGTAGAGGGGAGAAGTCTCAGATGGGTATCTATATTTTTAATACATCAGAGGAACCCTGATGGACTATGCTGAGACAGCTCAGCAAGGAGGCAAAAAAGATTACTCAGGACACTTCATATAGTTGCTCAAGAATTCTGGTAGATCTATTTTTGGCATTACATAACCTAGTGTGTTGGGTCTTTGCCCAAGCTAAGGACCCACTTGGGGAAATCCCAGGATTCCTATAACTTTTACTAAACTCCAATGTCTGTGGTCATCAACGATATTGAATTTTTATCATGGGGCTGCCACCATTCTTGGAATATGTCCAGATAAATTAGTGGCATATTTACTATAGTTCAACAGAGTTAGAAACCAATTTGGCTTGCAATTTGCTTCACTGTAAACTTATGTTATTTGATCTTAATTGGGTTCTTCATGAAAATCCTTTGATTTTTCTCCGACTCACATTACTCAAAGTAGCTATTTTAAACTTCTCAAACCCTCTAATATCATCCCCCTTTAAGAAAGCACTTTACTTGCCTTTACAGAGAAAACCGAGATCTTCTGCTATCTCTCTCCCACTCCCTACTTCTATCACCTAAACCCCTGTTATATCACACCCTTTGCTTCTGCTCCTTTGCTCCTATCTGAGAAAAAGTTGGATAAGATGTGGAGTCCAAGGAACTAGATTCAAATCTGAGTACTGCTTACTACTTGTGTGTCTTTGAGCAAGTCACTTAACCTCCGTGTACCCCAGTTTCCTCATCTATAAAATGAGGGAGCTGGACTACCTGGCCTCTGAAGTTCCTTCCAGTTATAGGTCTATGATCCATTATCCTATACTTATTACCAAAGCTAACTCCTCTACTAGTATCCTTCAAACCACCCCTTTCCATCTTCTTTGGGAGACTATCCTTTGTTACCCTCTCTCTCTCCTTTCCAAAGTCAAACTCCTAGAAAAAGTAATCTCTGCTTGCTGCCTCCTATTCATTCCTCAGTCTCTTGTAATCTGGCTTCTGACCCCACCACTCTACTGCACATGCATTCTCCAAAGTTAGCAATACTCTCTTTTTACCTTTTTGAGGGCAGTTGGGGTTAAGTGACTTGCCCAAGATCACACGGCTAGTTTTTGTGTTAAGTGTCTGAGGCTGGATTTGAACTCAGGTCCTCCTGACTCTAGGGCTGGTGCTTTATTCACTGCACCACCTAGCCACCCCGAGCAATACTCTCTTAACCACTAAATCCAAAGGATTTTTCTTATTCCTTCTCTTTTGTGATCTCCCTGCAATTTCTGACTCCCCAGCTTGACATTCAAATCCTGCACAATCTGGTTCTTTCAAATATTCGTTTCCTATTACTCTCCTTCAAGTACTCTATGCTCTCACCAAGCTCTTCTATTTGCTGTTCCCCAACTTTCATGTTCTATCTACTATCTCCATGCTTTTGCACAGGCTGTCCCCTCATATCTTGAATGCACTTGCCTCATTACCTCACAAGTGCACCCTCCCTTCTTTTACATTTTCTGATTATTGTCAAAGGTACCACCATCCTCCTAGGATGCAACCCAAGGGTCATTCGTGACTCCACTTACCCACTCAACTCTACAAATCCAATCCATGTCTCAAGTTTTATCATTTCTACCTTTCTACCATCTTGGAGAGTTTATTACACCAACATACCCAAAGTTCTAGAGAGACACCTCCATTCTCACCTGAAATAGGAGAAATATGCTTTTCAGAGCCAGGTGATTCCTTCTAGGGTAGGAGTCCTTAACCTGAGGTCCACTTATCCCCAAGGAATCTGTGGATAGATTTCTGAGGACTGTGAACTTGGATGGGAAAAAAATTACAGCTTCATTTTTACTAAACTCTAACCGGAATTTAGAATTTCCTTTAATTATGAATGTAGGCATCTAACCAATTTTCTGAAAAGGAATCCACAGGCTTCACCAGACTGCCAAAATGGTCCATACCACAAAAACGATTAAGAACGCCTGCTCTAAGATAAAGGCAGAAGTCCAGCAGAATTTCCTTTGTGGTGGTGGGCCCAACTTTGGGCCTACTCATTTCCCAGGCACCTGAAATTTACACTGGACCTTAAGCCCTATCTCTTGACCTATTCAAACTGTATTGCTCCTCATGTATAGATTCATATTTCTGCTCCAGAATTATCTTCCTTGGGGAATCTGGAAAGCTGGTGTGATGTTGGGTGACTTTTAGATCCAATTCTGTCCCTCCCGACTTTCTATGGCCTTTGCAACCACCTCACATTTTCAATATTTCCAAGCACTGTCACATGCACTACCTATTTTCATCCTGTTAATACCTCTTGGGGGGATCCTGTGGTGATTTATGGAAAGAAATAGACACGGATTACAAGGGATGAGAATGCATAGAAGGGTTTTGATTTGTATTGGCAGAGAGAATACCCAAACTGAAAAGATCACTGGCCCACTTAAGTATGGAAGTAACATCTCTGCATGGGCAAGAAGGACCACAGGATTTAGAGCTTAGAGAACATCTAGCCTAACTCCACTTTACAAAAGATGAAACTGAGCCTCAGAGAGGTAAAGTTACTTCTCTAAAATTGAAAAGGGAAGTCATTATTCTCATTTTATAGAGGAAGAAAGTAAGATCCAAGGAGGTGAAATGACCTCCCTGAAAGCACAGAGTAAGCCAGGGGTAGAAGCAGGACAAGAATACAGGTCTGCTGATAAACAATGTGGGGTTTGTTCACAATAGCTTGATAAGGTGGGAAGGACACAGGATGATGACATACAAAACATGGCAGAAACCCAGAGCTCACAATCAGGCTGACAGGACAGGGGCATGGGCCATACTGGTCCTTTCTGGATCTTAGTCTAATGCCAAGCCCACCTTGCCCCAAGTCTTCCTTACTTTGGAGTTCAATATGGGGTACAACTCACCTCGCTTACAGTTGACTTCTTCTGTGTCAGACCTGAAGGAAAAAAGGAAAGCACATCAGACATTGCCTTATAGTGACCCCCCCCCCCAGCTTAGGAGTTATAAAGAAAGATGTACAAGGCACCCAGAACCATTCTTCAGATTACCTTTTATCTATTTTCAGGGTACTACTTCCACACTCTCTAAGAAAACTCGAACTGCTTTTGTTACATTCACTATCATCTATTTCTCTGAACTGACAGGTACCAATGCTGCTATCTGGTCCAGGGAGACCGAATGACAGGTCACAGAGAAAGTTAGAAATGGAACTGAAAGGTAGAAGTACCAAGGACTCACAATTTCTTTTCCCAGAACTTATGTTTCTGAGGTTGCTTTGGGGAGTCATGTAAAACATTTGTATGCCCATAGCTTATGTGTGATTAGTAGTAAAATGATCATTTACTAAGGCAGTTCAGTTCCACTCTGTATCTTGAGGCTGTACCTTACCAAAGAGGATTTATTGACATGAGGAGAAAACTGAGGAGTAAAAATAACTTTTGTAAAAAATTTGTTCTGATAATTTATCTCCTCATTCTGTTCATCATTAAAATAACCCACATTTCTCTGGTGAATCAGGACCAAAGCAAGCTTTAGCTTACAAAGATGCTATTTAATAATCACCAATGAAAGTGATACAAGGTCTGGTATGATAGCTCTAGCATAGCAAATAAACTTTGCTAGTACATAATGATTATGGTGATAGAGATCACAGATTAGCACAGCTAGAAAAGACTTCAAAGCTATCCAAACTCACACGTATCTAGCGTGTCCCCTCTGTGTTCTCATTCTCTCTCTAATCTTCAATCTCTCCCTATCTACTGGCTCTCTCTTCTTGCTTCTTACAAACCCGTCCAAGTCTACACCTCCTTAAAAAAGCTCTCACTCGATTCAACCACATTTGGTACTCTCACCCTATATCCTTCTTTCTCTTCCTGGTTAAACTCCCTAAGAAAGCCATCCATATTTGCTGCCTCCACTTCCTCTTTTCTCAGCCAATTCTAAACTCCCTGCAATCTGGCCCACAACTTTATTAACTCAATTGAAACTGCTCTCTCCAAAGTCTGATCTTTCAATTGCCAAATTTAAAGAGCTTTTCTTAATCATCATCCTTGCTGACTTCTCAGCAGCCTTTGACACTAGGTTTTTATGACACTGTTCTCTCCTTGTTCTCCTCCTGCCTATATGACCACTCCTCCAAGGCTTCGCCTCGGGCCCTCTCCTCTTCTCTCACTATGCTATCTTGATGTGAGCATCCGTTCCCATAGCTTCATTTATTATCTCTATGCAGATGATTCACATATCTATACATGTGCATCTATTTCTATTTCTATCTAACCTCTCTCCTGAGTTCCAATCTTGAATCATCAAATAGCTTTAGGATATTTAAATTGGAAATCTTGTAGACTAAAGCTCAACGCGTCCAAAACAGAATTCATCCTCTTTTCCCCCAAACTCTTCCTTCTTCCACACTTCTCTATTCCATTCAAGGGCACTGCCATCTTCCCAGTTACCCAGGCTTACAATCCTGCTGCCATCCTTAACTCAACTCTCTTGCTCACTCCACATATCTAATCCAGCGATTGATGAATTACATCTGGTTTTCCACTTGCCCTAGAGCTAGAGAAGATTTTTTTGTTTTTTTTAAATGCAATAAAACTTTCTTTAAAAATACAAAGACCATTCTTGGCCTGCTAGCCTGAAAAATAGGCTATAGACTGTAGTTTACTGACTGACCCCTGACCAAGTTTGATCATGTCATGTCTACTTGCACAACCTCTCTTATATACTTTTCTCTTTTCTCCACTCACACAGCCACTACCTTGGTGTAGGCCCTCATTAATCTGAACCACTGCAACAGCCTCCTGGATGGTCTCTGTGTCTCAATCTATTCCATCCTCCACTCAGGGCCAAAGTGATCTTCCTAAATCCCAGGTCTAACCAACAAATTGCAGTAGATCCCTCTTCTCTCCAAGATCTAATTTAAATGTTCTGTTCATCTCTAAAAGCCCTTCTTAACCTGGCCTTTTCAGTATCCTTACATTTACTCCCTATTTCCTAGCTCAGCATCTCTTCCCTGTATATCCCTCATGCCAAGAATGTTCTCCTTCCTCATGTCCTCATTTCCATTAAATCCTACCTTCTGTCAAAGGCCTTTCCATGCACCCCCTGCCCTTGCCCCCTAGGTCAGTGTGTTCCCTTTGAAATGACCTTCCATTTGCATAGTATATATCTTAAATTTATAGTTATTTGCATATTGTCTCCCCCATTAGAAAAATGTGAACTCCTCATGGGCAGGGACCACATTTTTGCCTTTTTATCCTAAGCACTTAGCACAGAGAAAATGATTAACAAATGATTGTTGACTGGCTATATTTATCAACTCCACAATACCACCACCAAATTAATTCCCCAGAGATAGGGAATTCACTCTCTTACATAGGGTTCTAGTTTGCTCATAAGCCAGATGTCTAGGCCCATAGCAATGCTAATGCAAGAATGAAAGAAGGTACATAGTAGGACACTGCCCCCATAAAAGAGCACTATCTGTAAAACAGAAGCTGAATGAGATGACATTATTTCAGTTTCCACTTCATAGGATGCTCTATGTGACCATACTTATTTTCTTTGATTTGGACTGCTGCCCCTCTCACTATAAATACCTGTAGACCAGAGTCTGATACTGTAATCATCTTTTTGTTGTCTTATATTATAACTTGGGCATCATCTTCTTTCCCCAGGAAGTCCCCCACCTTCCCCCGTGGGCCCAGTTACCTACCCCTAATCACAAACACAGAGACCTTTTGTAGATTAAAGTTAGGAAGATTTGTGAAAATTGCTACCTTTGGATCAGTTTGCCTGCCTTTCAAATATCATAGGGACTTGACCCATAATCCTGGCTAAATCTGCACCAGATAGCACACCAAATACATGATAATGCAGAGGACCTGTGGGAGCAGGAAGGCAACAGTTGCCCAGAGAGGTGTTTCAGCTTCTGTCTCATGCCTGAGCTATCTGTAGTGTGTACATACAAAGAGGAAAATGTAGGTTTTCTTTGTTTGTACTTCTGAGACTAGCTTTAATCAAATTACCTGTGCAGAAGCTAATTTATTTCAACATAATTAAACACTTTTTGCACAGAACAATAAGGGAGAAAAGTTTAGGTTATGTCATGTTTCTTGCTTTTGTGGAACTTACAATCTTGTAGAAGGAGGAAGAGATAATCATAGAATTCAGAGCTGGATGGGACCTAAGAGGCTGCATGTTCAATTTATCTCTGAAAAAAATTATCTTCTGTACAACATACCCCCAAAGTGTTCAACCAATAAGGGGAGGGGGATCTACCATCTCTTGAAGAGTCCCATTTCACTTTTGGATAACTTTCTTTTCACTTCCTCCACCTCTTAGAATTCTTGCTTCAAGGTTCAATTCAACTCAATTGTCACTTCCTATGGAAAGCCTTTCCTGATTGCTCCATGCTAATGTTTTTCCCCTTCTCAAATGATATTATGCTGACCTTTTGGTATAAATGCTGTATCACTTCAGAAGAATGTAAGCTCCTTGAGAGGAGGGACTGTTCTTCATTTTGTCTTAGAATCCTCAGAACCTAGCACAGTGCCTTGTACTTGAGAAGCTCTTATTTGTATTGAACAACAAATATAATGAAATCTTTGATTGTCTATCCTGGTCTATCTGTTGTTCCTTGCACAACACACTCCACCTCCATTCTCCATCATTTTCCCTGGTCTGCCTCCCCAATTCCAGAAATTTCTCACTCTTTCACCTTGGTCTCATATCTTCCCCAGATTTCTTTAAGACAGCTTGAATTTCACCTTCTATAGGAAGCCTTTTTAATTTGCAAGTGTCTTCCCTTCTCAGACAACTAATGTCAGATTTAGTAAACCCCACAGAATAAGCAAAAAAGTAGATAATAGATGCATCAACGATGTAAGATATAAAATAAATCCACAAAACTTCAACATCTTTATATAGTATGCAATATTTACCACCATCACCATCATCATAGCTAACATTAATACAAGACTTAAGGGTTGAAAAATACTTCATATAAATTATCTCATTTGATTATCAAAACAACCCTGTGAGGTATCTGAATGAATGAATAAAAAAGCATTTACTAAGCAGTTACTATATTCCAGGAATAGAACTAAGTACTAAAGACACAAATATAAACAAAATAAATCTGTGCCTTCAAGGAACTTACATACTAATAAGGGAACACAATACATATAGGTACTATTATCATCCCCACTTTAAAGAATAAACTGAAGCAGACAGAGGCTAAGTGACTTGCCCTGGTTGTATTAACACAGTCAGTAAATATCTAAAGCAGAATTCAAATGAAGATCTTTCTGATGTCAAGTCCTAATACACTAAATAAACTAAATTATTATAAATAGAATCTTAATTTTTGATTTACTCCAAGGATATATAAAACAAATGTGTTTGGGTAAAAGGGGAGAAGGGAGAAGATCTGACTCTTATTACAATCTAATTTCAATATTCTGGATATCAAGGGAAGCAGCCTCAGACAAGTTCAATGTAACTTGTGGCCCAGAACCCCCAAATCTGAGTTGACACAGATTGAATTCCATTTTGGTTAAGGAGGGTTTCCCATAAATCACTGTTCGTTTCATGTCCTCACTCAGTGGTTTCCCTTGGAAACTTCAAAATTTGTCTGTCTTCGTTGCTTCAGAAAAGGTAACAGGACCTTTATAATTTCCCATGCAAGTACTTGGCATAATAAATAAAATGTAGTAAATATAGATCGTTCTTTACCTAAAAAATAAAAAGCTAAAGATTCACATGTGATCCTCTCTAAACAGTCAAAATAACATTCTTTCCCTCTAGTGAGTAACTGACTGAGACTAATACATTCCTCCAGAATTATAGCACATTTTCTTGTAGTTAAGGCTAAAACTGAAGAGAAATGCACTTAGCATTGCTAGAGTCAATCCTTTCCCATCAGACCTGCAGTCTGCATAATTTGCATTGGTAGGGAAGAGTAAGATCCATGCTTCTTTCAATCACAGCGTTGTCCCTTACTGACTCTTCAGTTCCAGGGCCTCATGTTTACTCCTCATTTTTATGAGGCTTGGTTCAGGAACTCTGCTCTCTAGAAACTCTTTCCTCTCCCTCTAGGCTGAATACAATAAATCTTGGCGTTACATTGCTGCCTCTAGGGCTGAAAGGCCCTGACAGTACCTCTTCATGGCTGCCATGTCTGGGTCTAAGAACTCGTCACTGCTTCTCTAACACATCCATCTCTGGGGTTCTGGAGTTCCCTGAGGAGGACTAAGCAGATTTGCATCTTCCCCCTCCCCACTGACTCAAGTGTTCTCTCCGTGGGTAGTGCTATGCTCAGTGCAGTGCTCTAACAGGTCTACTGCTCCATTTTAACACTCAAGTCCACGTGTTATGACTCTACAATAGTCATGAGCAGATCAATCTTCTTTAGTGAGGGAAAAGACCTCATTCACACCCTGCCAAAAAGACATAATCAAAATCCTAACATGCTGTTAAGGGGATGGCTACATTTTACATAAGGAGATAGTTTTAAAGCTAGAGTTAGAACAAAGAAATAAGAGGGAGACAAGGAGCCCTGTTCAGTTTCTATACCTATGGTAAGCACTGATGTGAGCAAGAAGCACACTCCCTGCATGCCAGGGGAGAAAGACTTTTAGACCGAAATTCATCCTGATCCAAACTAGTACTGGGGATAGTGAACAACTTGGGAGAAATGAAGAGCAGTATCTTCCTGAAACACAGTACAACTTTTGTGTGAGTTCAGAAATTTGAACTATAGTACAATGGAAGGCTAAAGAATGAAGCTACCCTGATCTGAAGCTGTGCTTTTAGCAATACCACAGGCTGCAATGACAGGTGCTCTGCAATGCTCCTCCCCACAAGGCACAGGACAGAGATCAGTTCCCCAGGAAACAGAACAACTGACAGTG